>NW_026507032.1:0-55000 GCF_026875155.1 Cherax quadricarinatus | reverse complement strand
GTAGGTTTCTGAAGCTACATGGTAGGTTTCTGAAGCTACATGGTAGGTTTTTTGAAGCTACATGGTAGGTTTCTGAAGCTACATGGTTTGGTTTCTGAAGCTACATGGTAGGGTTTTAGAAGCTACATGGTAGGTTTCTGAAGCTACATGGTAGGTTTCTGAAGCTACATGGTAGGTTTCTGAAGCTCATGGTAGGTTTCCCGAAGCTACATGGTAGGTTTCTGAAGCTACATGGTAAAGGGTTTCTGAAGCTACATTTTTGGTTTCTAAAATCAGTTAAGAGTTTTTTACAAAGATGTGAGGCTCGTTAGAGTTAAGAGAGGGGATATTTTCCATTAGAAGAGGTTTTAGACAGAGATTTGTGATCCCACCGGGTTTTAAAAAATTTTAAAGAGGGGGTTTTTAGAAAGTGAATGCGAGGGGGCGGAAAATGTTGGATTAAAAAAAAGAATCTAACACAAAGTGGTTGTCACAGTTGCTCTTGGCTGGTGACAGTTTTGGAAGATTCTGAAGACAAGTTGCAAAGGTTGGTGGACAAATTTGGAAGGGTATGTAAAAGAAGGAAATTAAGAGTGAACATTGGAAAGAGAAACATATGACGGCATCAATAAAATTAGGTAATAAAAGATTGGATGTGAGATTGGCGGGAGGGAGTATAGAGGAAGTGAATGTGTTCAGATATTTGGGAGTGGATTTGTAAGCAGATGGGTATACAAAAGACGAGGTAAACAATAGAACTGACCAGGGGGGAAAAGATGAGTGATGCACAGAGGAATCTCTGGAGACAAAGAACGTTATACATGGAAGCAAAGAGTGGAATGTATGAGAGTAAAGTGGTAATAATGCTCTTATATGGGTGTGAAGCAGGGGTTGTGAATGTTGTAGAAAGGAGGCAGGAGGCAGTGGAGATGTCATGTCTGAGGGTCATATCTGAGGGTCATATCTGAGGGTCATGTTTGGTGTGAATATTATGCAGAGAATTCGTAGTTTGTAGACTGTGGGAAGTGCGGGGTTACTACAAATATTATTTAGAGGGCTGAGGAGGGGTTTCTGAGGTGTTTCAGACATTCAGAGAGGATGAAAGGAAACAGGATGACTTAGAGGGCGTGTAAATCTGTATTGGAGGGAATGTAAGATAGGGTGGCTCTATGAAAGGTTCAGGGGAAGGGTTAACAACCCAGCAGAAAGTGCACCTACCTGTTAACAACTCATCAGGAAGTGAACCTACGTGTTAACAACCCAGCAGGAAGTGAACCTACGTGTTAACAACACAGCGGGAAGTGAACCTACGTGTTAACAACCCAGAAGGAAGTGAACCTACGTGTTAACAACACAGCAGGAAGTGAACCTACGTGTTAACAACCCAGAAGGAAGTGAACCTACGTGTTAACAACCCAGCAGGAAGTGAACCTACGTGTTAACAACACAGCAGGAAGTGAACCTACGTGTTAACCCAGCAGGAAGTGAACCTACGTGTCAACCCAGCAGGAAGTGAACCTACGTGTTAACAACCCAGCAGGAAGTGAACCTACGTGTTAACACCACGCGGGAAGTGAACCTACGTGTTAACAACCCAGAAGGAAGTGAACCTACGTGTTAACAACACAGCAGGAAGTGAACCTACGTGTTAACAACCCAGAAGGAAGTGAACCTACGTGTTAACAACCAAGCAGGAAGTGAACCAACGTGTTAACAACCCAGAAGGAAGTGAACCTACGTGTTAACAACCCACCAGGAAGTGAACCTATGTGTTAACAACCCAGCAGGAAGTGAACCTACGTGTTAACAACCCACCAGGAAGTGAACCTATGTGTTAACAACACAGCAGGAAGTGAACCTATCTGTTAACCAAGCAGGAAGTGAACCTACGTGCCAACCCAGCAGGAAGTGATCCTACGTGTTAACAACCCAGCAGGAAGTGAACCAACGTGTTAACAACCCAGCAGGAAGTGAACCTACGTGTTAACAACCCAGCAGGAAGTGAACCAACGTGTTAACAACCCAGCAGGAAGTGAACCTACGTGTTAACAACCCAGCAGGAAGTGAACCTACGTGTTAACAACCCACCAGGAAGTGAACCTACGTGTTAACAACCCAGCAGGAAGTGAACCAACGTGTTAACAACACAGCAGGAAGTGAACCTGCGTGTTAACAACCCAGCAGGAAGTGAACCTACGTGTTAACAACCCAGCAGGAAGTGAACCAACGTGTTAACAACACAGCAGGAAGTGAACCTGCTTGTTAACAACACAGCAGGAAGTGAACCTACGTGTTAACAACCCAGCAAGAAGTGAACCAACGTGTAAACAACCCAGCAGGAAGTGAACCTGCTTGTTAACAACACAGCAGGAAGTGAACCTGCGTGTTAACAACACAGCAGGAAGTGAACCTGCGTGTTAACAACACAGCAGGAAGTGAACCTACGTGCTAACAACCCAGCAGGAAGTGAACCTGCGTGTTAACAACACAGCAGGAAGTGAACCTGCGTGTTAACAACACAGCAGGAAGTGAACCTGCGTGTTAACAACACAGCAGGAAGTGAACCTACGTGTTAACAACAAAGCAGGAAGTGAACCTGCTTGTTAACAACACAGCAGGAAGTGAACCTGCGTGTTAACAACACAGCAGGAAGTGAACCTGCTTGTTAACAACACAGCAGGAAGTGAACCTGCTTGTTAACAACACAGCAGGAAGTGAACCTACGTGTTAACAACCCAGCAGGAAGTGAACCTACGTGTTAACAACCCAGCAGGAAGTGAACCTGCGTGTTAACCCAGCAGGAAGTGAACCTGCTTGTTAACAACCCAGCAGGAAGTGAACCTGCTTGTTAACAACACAGCAGGAAGTGAACCTGCGTGTTAACAACACAGCAGGAAGTGAACCTACGTGTTAAAAACCCAGCAGGAAGTGAACCTGCTTGTTAACAACCCAGCAGGAAGTGAACCTGCGTGTTAACAACCCAGCAGGAAGTGAACCTGCTTGTTAACAACACAGCAGGAAGTGAACCTGCTTGTTAACAACACAGCAGGAAGTGAACCTACGTGTTAACAACACAGCAGGAAGTGAACCTGCGTGTTAACAACACAGCAGGAAGTGAACCTGCTTGTTAACAACCCAGCAGGAAGTGAACCTGCGTGTTAACACAGCAGGAAGTGAACCTACGTGTTAACAACCCAGCAGGAAGTGAACCTGCGTGTTAACTACACAGCAGGAAGTGAACCTACGTGTTAACAACCCAGCAGGAAGTGAACCTGCTTGTTAATAACCCAGCAGGAAGTGAACCTGCTTGTTAACAACACAGCAGGAAGTGAACCTGCGTGTTAACAACACAGCAGGAAGTGAACCTGCGTGTTAACAACACAGCAGGAAGTGACCTGCGTGTTAACAAACAGCAGGAGTGAACCTGCGGTTTAAAAAACACAGCAGAAAGTGAACCTGCGTGTTAACAACACAGCAGGAAGTGAACCTACGTGTTAACAACCCAGCAGGAAGTGAACCTGCGAGTTAACAACCCAGCAGGAAGTGAACCTGCGTGTTAACAACACAGCAGGAAGTGAACCTGCGTGTTAACAACACAGCAGGAAGTGAACCTGCGTGTTAACAACACAGCAGGAAGTGAACCTGCGTGTTAACAACCCAGCAGGAAGTGAACCTGCTTGTTAACAACACAGCAGGATGTGAACCTGCTTGTTAACAACCCAGCAGGAAGTGAAACTACGTGTTAACAACCCAGCAGGAAGTGAACCTACGTGTTAACAACCCAGCAGGAAGTGAACCTACGTGTTAACAACCCAGCAGGAAGTGAACCTGCGTGTTAACAACCCAGCAGGAAGTGAACCTGCTTGTTAACAACACAGCAGGAAGTGAACCTGCTTGTTAACAACACAGCAGGAAGTGAACCTGCGTGTTAATAACACAGCAGGAAGTGAACCTACGTATTAACAACACAGCAGGAAGTGAACCTGCGCGTTAACAACCCAGCAGGAAGTGAACCTGCTTGTTAACAACACAGCAGGAAGTGAACCTGCTTGTTAACAACACAGCAGGAAGTGAACCTGCGTGTTAACAACACAGCAGGAAGTGAACCTGCGTGTTAACAACACAGCAGGAAGTGAACCTGCGTGTTAACAACACAGCAGGAAGTGAACCTGCGTGTTAACAACACAGCAGGAAGTGAACCTGCTTGTTAACAACACAGCAGGAAGTGAACCTGCTTGTTAACAACACAGCAGGAAGTGAACCTGCTTGTTAACAACACAGCAGGAAGTGAACCTGCTTGTTAACAACCCAGCAGGAAGTGAACCTACGTGTTAACAACCCAGCAGGAAGTGAACCTACGTGTTAACAACCCAGCAGGAAGTGAACCTGCTTTTTTAACAACACAGCAGGAAGTGAAACCTGCGTGTTAACAACACAGCAGGAAGTGAACCTGCTTGTTAACAACACAGCAGGAAGTGAACCTGCTTGTTAACAACACAGCAGGAAGTGAACCTGCTTGTTAACAACACAGCAGGAAGTGAACCTGCTTGTTAACAACACAGCAGGAAGTGAACCTGCTTGTTAACAACACAGCAGGAAGTGAACCTGCTTGTTAACAACACAGCAGGAAGTGAACCTGCTTGTTAACAAAAACAGCAGGAAGTGAACCTGCTTGTTAAACAACACAGCAGGAAGTGAACCTGCTTGTTAACAACACAGCAGGAAGTGAACCTGCTTGTTAACAACACAGCAGGAAGTGAACCTGCTTGTTAACAACACAGCAGGAAGTGAACCTGCTTGTTAACAACACAGCAGGAAGTGAACCTGCTTGTTACAACACAGCAGGAAGTGAACCTGCTTGTTAACAACACAGCAGGAAGTGAACCTACGTGTTAACAACACAGCAGGAAGTGAACCTGCTTGTTTAACAACACAGCAGGAAGTGAACCTGCTTGTTAACAACACAGCAGGAAGTGAACCTACGTGTTAACAACACAGCAGGAAGTGAACCTGCTTGTTAACAACACAGCAGGAAGTGAACCTGCTTGTTAACAACACAGCAGGAAGTGAACCTGCTTGTTAACAACACAGCAGGAAGTGAACCTGCTTGTTAACAACACAGCAGGAAGTGAACCTGCTTGTTAACAACACAGCAGGAAGTGAACCTGCTTGTTAACAACACAGCAGGAAGTGAACCTGCGTGTTAACAACACAGCAGGAAGTGAACCTGCAAGTATCATAATAAATATATCAGAAGAGGTGCACATTCACCTGGAATCCTGGATGATATATACCAGACTAACTGATCATATATACCAGACTAACTGATCATATATACCAGACTAACTGATCATATATACCAGACTAACTGATCATATATACCAGACTAACTGATCATACAACAACAACCAAGAAAAAAGACAGAGTACACAGTAAAGTTCATCACAGAGTACACAGTAAAGTTCATCACAGAGTACACAGTAAAGTTCATCACAGAGTACACAGTAAAGTTCATCACAGAGTACACAGTAAAGTTCATCACAGAGTACACAGTAAATTTTATCACAGAGTACACAGTAAAGTTCATCACAGAGTACACATTAAAGTTCATCACAGAGTACACAGTAAAGTTCATCAGAGAGTACACAGTAAAGTTTATCACAGAGTACAAAGTAAAGTTTATCACAGAGTACACAGTAAAGTTCATCACAGAGTACACAGTAAAGTTCATCACAGAGTACACAGTAAAGTTCATCACAGAGTACACAGTAAATTTTATCACAGAGTACACAGTAAAGTTCATCACAGAGTACACATTAAAGTTCATCACAGAGTACACAGTAAAGTTCATCACAGAGTACACAGTAAAGTTCATCACAGAGTACACAGTAAAGTTCATCACAGAGTACACAGTAAAGTTCATCACAGAGTACACAGTAAAGTTCATCACAGAGTACACACTAAAGTTCATCACAGAGTACACAGTAAAGTTCATCACAGAGTACACAGTAAAGTTTATCACAGAGTACACAGTAAAGTTTATCACAGAGTACACAGTAAAGTTCATCACAGAGTACACAGTAAAGTTTATCACAGAGTGCACAGTAAAGTTCATCACAGAGTACACAGTAAAGTTTATCACAGAGTACACAGTAAAGTTCATCACAGAGTACACAGTAAAGTTCATCACAGAGTACACAGTAAAGTTTTTCACAGAGTACACAGTAAATTTTATCACAGAGTACACAGTAAAGTTTATCACAGAGTACACAGTAAAGTTTATCACAGAGTACACAGTAAAGTTTATCACAGAGTAAACAGTAAAGTTTTTCACAGAGTACACAGTAAATTTTATCACAGAGTACACAGTAAAGTTTATCACAGAGTACACAGTAAAGTTGATCACAGAGTACACAGTAAAGTTTATCACAGAGTACACAGTAAAGTTCATCACAGAGTACACAGTAAAGTTTGTCACAGAGTACACATTAAAGTTCATCACAGAGTACACAGTAAAGTTCATCAGAGAGTACACAGTAAAGTTGATCACAGAGTACACAGTAAAGTTTATCACAGAGTACACAGTAAAGTTCATCAGAGTACACAGTAAAGTTTATCACAGAGTACACAGTAAAGTTCATCAGAGAGTACACAGTAAAGTTGATCACAGAGTACACAGTAAAGTTTATCACAGAGTACACAGTAAAGTTCATCACAGAGTACACATTAAAGTTTGTCACAGAGTACACATTAAAGTTCATCACAGAGTACACAGTAAAGTTCATCAGAGAGTACACAGTAAAGTTGATCACAGAGTACACAGTAAAGTTTATCACAGAGTACACAGTAAAGTTCATCAGAGTACACAGTAAAGTTTATCACAGAGTACACAGTAAAGTTCATCACAGAGTACACAGTAAAGTTCATCACAGAGTACACAGTAAAGTTTATCACAGAGTACACAGTAAAGTTTATCACAAAGTACACAGTAAAGTTCATCACAGAGTACACAGTAAAGTTCATCAGAGAGTACACAGTAAAGTTGATCACAGAGTACACAGTAAAGTTTATCACAGAGTACACAGTAAAGTTCATCAGAGTACACAGTAAAGTTTATCACAGAGTACACAGTAAAGTTCATCACAGAGTACACAGTAAAGTTCATCACAGAGTACACAGTAAAGTTTATCACAGAGTACACAGTAAAGTTTATCACAAAGTACACAGTAAAGTTCATCACAGAGTACACAGTAAAGTTTATCACAGAGTACAAAGTAAAGTTTATCACAGAGTACACAGTAAAGTTCATCACAGAGTACACAGTAAAGTTCATCACAGAGTACACAGTAAATTTTTATCACAGAGTACACAGTAAAGTTTATCACAGAGTAACACAGTAAAGTTCATCACAGAGTACACAGTAAAGTTTATCACAGAGTACACAGTAAAGTTCATCACAGAGTACACAGTAAAGTTTATCACAGAGTACACAGTAAAGTTCATCACAGAGTACACAGTAAAGTTTATCACAGAGTACACAGTAAAGTTCCTCACAGAGTACACAGTAAAGTTTATCACAGAGTACACAGTAAAGTTTATCACAGAGTACACAGTAAAGTTCATCACAGAGTACACAGTAAAGTTTATCACAGAGTACACAGTAAAGTTCATCACAGAGTACACAGTAAAGTTTATCACAGAGTACACAGTAAAGTTTATCACAGAGTAACAGTAAAGTTCATCACAGAGTACACAGTAAAGTTTATCACAGAGTACACAGTAAAGTTTATCACAGAGTACACAGTAAAGTTCATCACAGAGTACACAGTAAAGTTTATCACAGAGTACACAGTAAAGTTCATCACAGAGTACACAGTAAAGTTTATCACAGAGTACACAGTAAAGTTCATCACAGAGTACACAGTAAAGTTCATCACAGAGTACACAGTAAAGTTTATCACAGAGTACACAGTAAAGTTCATCACAGAGTACACAGTAAAGTTTATCTCAGAGTACACAGTAAAGTTCATCACAGAGTACACAGTAAAGTTTATCTCAGAGTACACAGTAAAGTCTATCACAGAGTACACAGTAAAGTTCATCACAGAGTACACAGTAAAGTTTATCTCAGAGTACACAGTAAAGTTTATCACAGAGTACACAGTAAAGTTTATCACAGAGTACACAGTAAAGTTCATCAGAGAGTACACAGTAAAGTTTATCACAGAGTACACAGTAAAGTTCATCAGAGAGTACACAGTAAAGTTTATCACAGAGTACACAGTAAAGTTCATCAGAGAGTACACAGTAAAGTTCATCACAGAGTACACAGTAAAGTTCATCACAGAGTACACAGTAAAGTTTATCACAGAGTACACAGTAAAGTTCATCAGAGAGTACACAGTAAAGTTTATCACAGAGTACACAGTAAAGTTTATCTCAGAGTACACAGTAAAGTTTATCACAGAGTACACAGTAAAGTTTATCACAGAGTACACAGTAAAGTTTATCACAGAGTACACAGTAAAGTTTATCACAGAGTACACAGTAAAGTTTATCTCAGAGTACACAGTAAAGTTTATCACAGAGTACACAGTAAAGTTCATCAGAGAGTACACAGTAAAGTTTATCACAGAGTACACAGTAAAGTTCATCAGAGAGTACACAGTAAAGTTCATCACAGAGTACACAGTAAAGTTCATCACAGAGTACACAGTAAAGTTCATCAGAGAGTACACAGTAAAGTTCATCACAGAGTACACAGTAAAGTTCATCACAGAGTACACAGTAAAGTTCATCACAGAGTACACAGTAAAGTTTATCACAGAGTACACAGTAAAGTTCATCACAGAGTACACAGTAAAGTTCATCACAGAGTACACAGTAAAGTTCATCACAGAGTACACAGTAAAGTTTTTTCACAGAGTACACAGAAAAGTTTATCACAGAGTACACAGTAAAGTTCATCACAGAGTACACAGTAAAGTTTATCACAGAGTACACAGTAAAGTTCATCACAGAGTACACAGTAAAGTTTATCACAGAGTACACAGTAAAGTTTATCACAGAGTACACAGTAAAGTTCATCACAGAGTACACAGTAAAGTTCATCACAGAGTACACAGTAAAGTTTATCACAGAGTACACAGTAAAGTTCATCACAGAGTACACAGTAAAGTTCATCACAGAGTACACAGTAAAGTTTATCACAGAGTACACAGTAAAGTTTATCACAGAGTGCACAGTAAAGTTTATCACAGAGTGCACAGTAAAGTTCATCACAGAGTACACAGTAAAGTTTATCACAGAGTGCACAGTAAAGTTTATCACAGAGTACACAGTAAAGTTCATCACAGAGTACACAGTAAAGTTTATCACAGAGTACACAGTAAAGTTTATCACAGAGTACACAGTAAAGTTTATCACAGAGTGCACAGTAAAGTTTATCACAGAGTACACAGTAAAGTTTATCACAGAGTACACAGTAAAGCTTCCCTAATGTGGCAGGAATCTTACGATTATTTATTAGATTAATTTGGTTGTGGTCTCTGCAGGTATTAATCCGCTCATGGTTATAACTCACACCTTAGTTATAATATTAAAAACATTAACACTCAACATCAGCAATAATAATAATGAAAATTAACTAATAATAATAATAATAACAATAATAATAATAATAATAATAATAATAATAATAATAATAATAATAATAATAACAATAATTAAACTAATAATTAATAATAATTAAAAAATAATAATAATGAACTAATAAATAATAATAATTATTTAATAATAATAATAATAATAATAATAATATAATAAATAATAATTAATAATAATAATAATAATAATAATAATAATAATAATAATAATAATAATAATAATAATAATAATAATAATAATAATAATAATAAAATAATAATAATAATAATAATAATAATAATAATAATAATAATAATAATAATAATAATAATAATAATAATAATAATTAATAATTATTAAAAATAATAATTAATAATAATTAATAATAATAATAATTGATGTCGTAACTATACTTTCATAGAAGTATATTGGCACTGGTATACCCACAATTACCACACGAATATAGTTAGTTTGTCAAGTTTGAAGCCTATCAACTGGACGAGTCTTAATATTAAAGCTGACACTATCAATAATACTTTAATCCCTAACATAGAGATATAGATTTAGATTTAGACAATACCTAAACTTCTGCAATATAGATGAATTATCTTAATAAGTTATCAATAAGTTATCGTATAGAATATATTTTATCAGTATATCTTAAGATAGAACTTCTTAACAGTAAGATAATTGTTATCAATAAAGTAAGATTATCAATTAAGTCCTCATGCCATGGGACTGATTCCTAGTCCCTCATGTATCACTAGAGTCAAGTTCAGTCCTCATGCCATGGGACTGATTCCTAGTCCCTCATGTATCACTAGGGTCAAGTTCAGTCCTCATGCCATGGGACTGATTCCTAGTCCCTCATGTATCACTAGGGTCAAGTTCAGTCCTCATGCCATGGGACTGATTCCTAGTCCCTCATGTATCACTAGGGTCAAGTTCAGTCCTCATGCCATGGTCAGGAGGTTCTTAATAAAGTCTGATATAGGCGCTATAAAGCAGTAACTGAGGAAGAATTTAATTTGCATCAATATACAGCCTAACGTGATGCACACTGACACTGTTCCAAGTGCCACACACCGTGTTGAGTGACCAGGTGTATGAGAGAGTACCACTGGGCGTAGCTATTAACCCTTGTTCAGGTACCCTCGTACATGTGACAGTGTTCAGGTACCCTCGTATATGTGACAGTGTTCACCTACCCTCGTATACGCGCCATTGTTCAACTACCATCGTTTACGTGCCATTGTTCAGCTACCCTTGTATAAGTGCCATTGTCCAACTACCCTCATATACGTGCCATTGTTCAGCTACCCTCATATACGTGCCATTGTTCAACCACCCTAATATACGTGCCATTGTTCAACTACCCTCAACTACGTGACATTGTTCAGCTACCCTCGTATACGTGACATTGTTCAGCTACCCTTGTATAAGTGCCATTGTTCAACTACCCTCAACTACGTGACATTGTTCAGCTACCCTCGTATACGTGACATTGTTCAGCTACTCT
This sequence comes from Cherax quadricarinatus, assembly GCF_026875155.1. Lineage (NCBI taxonomy): Eukaryota > Metazoa > Arthropoda > Malacostraca > Decapoda > Parastacidae > Cherax > Cherax quadricarinatus. Next base: position 43,857 of record NW_026507032.1, on the reverse strand, counting down.
TGCATAAATCACCTTTCAGACTAAGATTTTTGTTTATACCTAAGGCATCACGGAAGATGGGTTCTTAAAGAATACTGAAATCTGTCAGCCTGAGCTGGGAGCCTTCAGCAGGGCGATAAGGATGTCGTCAAACTTCCCACTACAGGTTCAATAACTACGGCAGCTTTAAAGGTTTCCTTCCATCAGAGCTGTAGTGTTACTATTACCTGGATGATGAGAATATCGTTAAAAATTTCTTTATGGGTGTAGCTTCGAGGGTTTCCTTCTAGCAGGACAGGGGGTTGCTTGTGCGGCGGCATTACATTATTGATATACACATATCACATAGATTTAGCGGGGAGGATAAACAAGATGTTGATGTTTGAATAAATAATCTAGAAAAACCAAACAAAGAAAAGTTGATAAATGATAAACGATGTCGGGGGGACGTCAGAAACGTCACACATGTCCCCTCATTACGTGGGTCTTCTCAGAGATGAATCCCACTGCTTTAATGACATTTTTAATGCAGGAAGATTACTGGCGACTTGTGAGAGTCGACGAGGAGCAACGGGGGAGAGGGGGGTTGGACCTCCACTTATGACACTGGTGGGAAGCCTAGTACTTGATGTACCAACCATAGTGAAGCCTAGCACTTGATGAACCAAACATGGTGAAGCCTAGCCTTTGATGTACCAAACATAGTGAAGCCTAGCACTTGATGTACCAACCATAGTGAAGCTAGCCTTTGATGTACCAACCACAGTGAAGCCTAGCACTTGATGTACCAACCATGGTGAAGCCTAGCCTTTGATGTACCAACCATAGTGAAGCCTAGCACTTGATGTACCAACCATAGTGAAGCCTATCCTTTGATGTACCAACCATAGTGAAGCCTAGGACTTGATGTACCAACCATGGCGAAGCCTAGCACTTGATGTACCAACCATAGTGAAGCCTAGCACTTGATGTACCAACCATGGTGAAGCCTAGCACTTGATGTACCAACCAATGTAAAGCCTAGCCTTTGATGTACCAACCATAGTGAAGCCTAGCACTTGATGAACCAAACATGGGGAAGCCTAGCACATGATGTACCAACCATAGTGAAGCCTAGCCTTTGATGTACCAACCATAATGAAGCCTTGCACTTGCTGTACCAACCATAGTGAAGCCTTGCACTTGATGTACCAACCATAGTGAAGCCTAGCACTTGATCACCAACCATGGTGAAGCCTTGCACTTGATGTACAAACCATAGTGAAGCCTAGCACTTGATGTACCAACCATAATGAAGCCTAGCGCTTGATGTACTAACCATAGTGAAGCCTAGCACTTGATGTACCAACCATGGTGAAGCCTAGCACTTGCTGTACCAACCATAATGAAGCTTAGCACTTGATGTACCAACCATAATGAAGCCAAGCACCTGATGTACCAACCATAATGAAGCCTAGCACTTGGTGTAACAACCACAGTGAAGCCTAGCACTTTCTGTACCAACTATAGTGAAGCCTAGCACTTTCTGTACCAACCAGAGTGAAGCCTAGCACTTGCTGTACCAACCATAGTGAAGCCTAGTACTTGCTGTACAACCAGAGCGAAGCCTAGCACTTGGTGTAACAACCACCATAGTGAAGTCTAGCACTTTCTGTACCAACTATAGTGAAGCCTAGCACTTTCTGTACCAACCAGAGTGAAGCCTAGCACTTTCTGTACCAACCATAGTGAAGCCTAGCACTTGCTGTACCAACCAAAGTGAAGCCTAGCACTTGCTGTACCAAGCATGGTGACTCCTAGCACTTGTACCGAGCATAATGACGCCTAGCACTTGCTGTACCAACCATAGTGAAGCCTAGCACTTGCTGTACTAGCATGTTGGCTCCTAGTACTTTATTTACAAACCACAGTGAAGCCTAGCACTTGTACCGAGCATAATGATGCCTAGCACTTGCTGTACTTGACACCTCTCTAATTAATCTGATGGATTACCTGAGAACTGAAATGTCAAAGGGGAACCTCATAGGTATAGTAACCTTAGACCTTATTATGTAAGAAACTTCAAGCTATCGGTATAGGTTCTGTAGACTGGTTTAAGTCCTACCTTAGCAACAGGAGACAAATAGTCAAAATCAACAAAACGGAATCAGAACCCCTGCCGATAACATGTGGAAGTTCAAGGCAGTATATTCTGGTCCTGTTTAATTCTTAGTATGTCAATGACATGCCCTATCAGTGTCAAGTGCAAATCTCCTACTGTTATGCAGATGACAGTGCCCTGTTAGTGCCAAGTAAAGACTCACAAAGATATAGCTAATGTTTTAACACTGGAACTGGAGTCCTGCAGCAAATGGTTAGTAGACAACAAACTATCATTACACCTCGGGAAAACTGAAGCCATTCTCTTTGGCACGAAACATAAACTGAAAAGGGTAAATAATTTTAATGTCCAGTGTAATGGGGAGCCCATCACTTTGCTTTCATCAGTAAAATATCTGGGAATCCCCTTTGACCCATGCATGTCAGGAGAATTGATAGGGAACAGTGTAGTAAAGAAAGCGAATGCCAGACTGAAGTTCCTGTATAGACGAGCACAGTGTCTACCTACTGAGGCTCGCAGTAGGTAGACACTGCCATATGGATTACGCTTGCTCTTCATGTTACTGCCTTGACAAAAAACTGAAAGATAGACTGCAAATCACGCAGAACAAAATCGTAAGATTCATCCTGGGGCTGGGACCAAGAGAACATGTAGGCCAGGATGAATTACAGCAGTTGGATATGCTGAATGTTGAAGACAGAGTAAAACAACTGAAGCTAAATCATGTTTATAAAATTGCTCACGAACAGTGTCCAGAATATCTTGCTGTCAATTTTGTCAAGGTTGGGAACCAAAGCAATCATATTACTAGAGGGAGAGAGCACAACTTTGTAGTACCCACAGTCAGTGGCCAGGCTTCAAACACCTTTTATTGTACAGCAATAAAGGAATGGAACAGACTACCCGCACATGTCAAAGCCAGTCATAGCATGAACCAGTTCAAGAAGACTGCCAAAAAGTGTCTGATAAATGTAGCTACAGATTATTATTATTATAATCATGGGGGAGCGTTAAACCCGTAGGATTATACAGCGCATGTGAGGGGGGGGATAGAAGGTATTCAGGCTCAATTCAGGGAACCGGAACACAAATCCAATTCCCTAGATCAAGAGCCCCTCACCAGCGTCAAGGAACCTCCCTTGAGGGGTGTAGCTACAGAAAGGGAGGGGAATGATTTTCTATTTTTTAGCTAACATACGTGTAAATTTTACCTTATTCCTAGTAATGACCCTCGTATTGTAGATAGTCTTAATGACCCTCGTATTGTAGATAGTCTTAATGACCCTCGTATTGTAGATAGTCTTAATTACCCTGGTATTGGAAATAGTCTTTTTATTATGATAATAAGATGTTATCTTCATTGTAGAATAATAAGAACATATTATAACCTTTATATTATAATAATAAGGTAAAAGGACCCCAATGGAAATAAGTCACTCTGACTTTTTTGGGTTATCCCAGGTTCTCTACACATATGCTGCTATGTATGATAATTCTATGTAACTGTATTTGTGTATACCTGAATAAACTTCTTTACTTACTTACATGGTGACTCCTAGCGCTTGTACCGAGCATAATGACGCCTAGCACTTGCTCTACCAACCATAGTGAAGCCTAGTACTTGTACCAAGCATTGTGACGCCTAGCACTTGCTGTACGTACCACTGTGAAGCCTTGCACTTTCTGTACCAAGTATGGTGACGCCTAGCACTTGATGTACCAACCATAGTGAAGCCTAGCACTAAATGTGCCACAGTGAGGTATAGTGGTGTACTATAAAGGTTCTATAGTGAGGTATAGTGGAGTTAACAAGGTACTGTATTCAGGTGTATTGGAGTTAACAGGGTACTATAGTGAGGTATACTGGAGTTAAAAAGGTACTATAGTGGAGTTAACATGGTTCTATTGTGAGGTATATTGAAGTTAACAACGTAGTATAGTGAGGTATAGTGAAGTAACAGAGTATTGTACTGAGGTACAGGAGAGTAACAAGGTAGGATAGCATGTAACATCCCATAAAGAAGTAAGTTATTGTGCTATTTCGCTGATCACAACCGTTACAGCTAGTTGGTCTTTCTTTAAGAACTTGTGACTACACAATTGCAATAACATAATTGCAATAACACTTGCTCCGTGATTTAGTTTTGTATCATACATTCGTTGCATTAACCTTCTCAGTGGAGTGTAGTGACCTGTTTACTTCATATCCAAATATTTTAAGACTTATGGCTATATGTGCGGCTATTAGTAACAGCCTGGTTGATCAGACCCTGATCCACCACGAGGCCTGGTCTCAGACCGGGCCGCGGGAGCGTTGACCCCCGAAACCCTCTCCAGGTAAACTGGTAAGTCTTCCTTCATTTTTATATGTGCCATCCTAGCCTAGTGACGTGTTCTGAGGGTTGGTAGCTGCTGCCCTCCACTATCTTACCCACCTGGCTCTACATTATGCCCTCCACTATCTTACCCACCTGGCTCTACATTATGCCCTCCACTGTCTTACCCACCTGGCTCTACATTATGCCCTCCACTATCTTACCCACCTGGCTCTACATTATGCCCTCCACTATCTTACCCACCTGGCTCTACATTATGCCCTCTGCTATCTTACCCACCTGGCTCTACATTATGCCCTCCACTATCTTACCCACCTGGCTCTACTGCCCTCCACTATCTTACCCACCTGGCTCTACTGCCCTCCACTATCTTACCCACCTGGCTCTACTGCCCTCCACTATCTTACCCACCTGGCTCTACATTATGCCCTCCACTATCTTACCCACCTGGCTCTACATTATGCCCTCCACTATCTTACCCACCTGGCTCTACTGCCCTCCACTATCTTACCCACCTGGCTCTACATTATGCCCTCCACTATCTTACCCACCTGGCTCTACATTATGCCCTCCACTATCTTACCCACCTGGCTCTACTGCCCTTCACTATCTTACCCACCTGGCTCTACATTATGCCCTCCACTATCTTACCCACCTGGCTCTACATTATGCCCTCCACTATCTTACCCACCTGGCTCTACTGCCCTCCACTATCTTACCCACCTGGCTCTACATTATGCCCTCCACTATCTTACCCACCTGGCTCTACATTATGCCCTCCACTATCTTACCCACCTGGCTCTACTGCCCTCCACTATCTTACCCACCTGGCTCTACATTATGCCCTCCACTATCTTACCCACCTGGCTCTACATTATGCCCTCCACTATCTTACCAACCTGGCTCTACATTATGCCCTCCACTATCTTACCCACCTGGGTCTACATTATGCCCTCCACTATCTTACCCACCTGGCTCTACATTATGCCCTCCACTATCTTACCCACCTGGCTCTACATTATGCCCTCCACTATCTTACCCACCTGGCTCTACATTATGCCCTCCATTATCTTACCCACCTGGCTCTACATTATGCCCTCCACTATCTTACCCACCTGGCTCTACATTATGCCCTCCACTATCTTACCCACCTGGCTCTACATTATGCCCTCCACTATCTTACCCACCTGGCTCTACATTATGTCCTCCACTATCTTACCCACCTGGCTCTACATTATGCCCTCCACTATCTTACCCACCTGGCTCTACATTATGCCCTCCACTATCTTACCCACCTGGCTCTACATTATGCCCTCCACTATCTTACCCACCTGGCTCTACATTATGCCCTCCACTATCTTACCCACCTGGCTCTACTGCCCTCCACTATCTTACCCACCTGGCTCTACATTATGCCCTCCACTATCTTACCCACCTGGCTCTACATTATGCCCTCCATTATCTTACCCACCTGGCTCTACATTATGCCCTCCACTATCTTACCCACCTGGCTCTACATTATGCCCTCCACTATCTTACCCACCTGGCTCTACATTATGCCCTCCACTATCTTACCCACCTGGCTCTACATTATGCCCTCCACTATCTTACCCACCTGGCTCTACATTATGCCCTCCACTATCTTACCCACCTGGCTCTACATTATGCCCTCCACTATCTTACCCACCTGGCTCTACATTATGCCCTCCACTATCTTACCCACCTGGCTCTACATTATGCCCTCCACTATCTTACCCACCTGGCTCTACATTATGCCCTCCACTATCTTACCCACCTGGCTCTACATTATGCCCTCCACTATCTTACCCACCTGGCTCTACATTATGCCCTCCACTATCTTACCCACCTGGCTCTACATTATGTCCTCCACTATCTTACCCACCTGGCTCTACATTATGCCCTCCACTATCTTACCCACCTGGCTCTACATTATGCCCTCCACTATCTTACCACCTGGCTCTACATTATGCCCTCCACTATCTTACCCACCTGGCTCTACATTATGCCCTCCACTATCTTACCCACCTGGCTCTACATTATGCCCTCCACTATCTTACCCACCTGGCTCTACATTATGCCCTCCACTATCTTACCCACCTGGCTCTACATTATGCCCTCCACTATCTTGCCCACCTGGCTCTACATTATGCCCTCCACTATTTTACCCACCTGACTCTTCATTACACCCTCCACTATCTTACCCACCTGGCTCTACATTATGCCCTCCACTATCTTACCCACCTGGCTCTACATTATGCCCTCCACTATCTTACCCACCTGGCTCTACATTATGCCCTCCACTATCTTACCCACCTGGCTCTACATTATGCCCTCCACTATCTTACCCACCTGGCTCTACATTATGCCCTCCACTATCTTACCCACCTGGCTCTACATTATGCCCTCCACTATCTTACCCACCTGGCTCTACATTATGCCCTCCACTATCTTGCCCACCTGGCTCTACATTATGCCCTCCACTATTTTACCCACCTGACTCTTCATTACACCCTCCACTATCTTACCCACCTGGCTCTACATTATGCCCTCCACTATCTTACCCACCTGGCTCTACATTATGCCCTCCACTATTTTACCCACCTGACTCTACATTACACCCTCCACTATCTTACCCACCTGGCTCTACATTATGCCCTCCACTATCTTGCCCACCTGGCTCTACATTAAGATTATTCACTGGACTCCCTAACCTCTTCTGAATATCTACTCTGGCTTCGATTTTCTTGGCTGGTTAATTAGATTTAAAGCCTCTGGGCTCTACAGAGAGTCATTACGGCTGCATGCAAAGTATTGATCACCAGTCAAGTATACCTTAATCCTTAATATGGGTATATTGGGATTAAAGTAAACTTTAAGGGTATGTAAACTGAGATGTGCACCCCTCCAAGTGTACATGCACTTTTCCTCTCAGTGTTCACTCAAGATAAACTCGTCGGGATATATAATGTGCTCATCTTGTTTGGTAATTGGTTTTAAAACATATCGACTACACTAGGTCAATAATTAAGCCTGCACGTAACCTGCTTCACCACCAGACGAGATTACCTCAGTAACTGAAGGAGAGACTCAACACTAAACATACTACACACACACACACACACACACACACACACACACACACACACACACACACACACACACACACACACACACACACACCACACACGTGAAGCAGTATCGCTAAATAGTGCTCCCAGGGTTTAGCGTTTTAGTGGCTGTCCCAAGATATTATTAGCGGTCATCGTACGTGAGTGAATCAGTGAACATACCTACAAGAGTGTAATAGCTTCCAAGAGTGCGAATAATGTGATAGGATCAAGAATTTTACAATTTAAATTTGAATGAAATTTGAGTGAGGGAGCTGATCAGGCTACTGGCCGCAGTGTTGACACAAAATATCCAAACAGTTAATTGGGTTAACGGTGTGATCTGAAATATTAACAAATACATATGTTGGTTGATTATAGCAGCAGTGTAGTGATAAGGTCATAAAAGAGTGATTAAGTAAATACTGAAAGTAAGAAAAAATTAGTCAATCCCCAGCTGTTGGTGTTGTGAAGGTAGCTAACATCATCAGACTTGTTATGACCATAATACTGTACTAAAGAAAAAAGAGGGAATACCAAGTCTTAAAAGAAAAAGAAAATAAAAACTTGAATGTATGATAAAGTTCCTGAAGGAGTTACAAATTGAAGGAGTTGATATCAGCCGACCAGCAGGAACCTCCATTGTTGTGCAGACGACATCACTTGCCTATTTGTGGTTAATTTTGGTTAGTGTCTAAAGTCTCAGTGTCTCGCCCTGCTGGTTGTATGCTATACCATCTCTCTCTCCCTATTTCAGTACCAGGAGATAGATAGTGGTTAGTAAATTATCTAAATATCGCCAGGTAAACTCCAGGAGAGTTGTGTAGCCTAGTGAACCCCCCCCCCCCTGTTTTTCTGAGGGACAAGCTAGTAAACAAGTACGCACATACAAACACACGTGTGCACCCGTAATTATTGTTATAATAAACAGTATATATTAATAAGGAATTGAGTGAGAAAAAATAATCCTATAATCTTCAAAAAGTAAAGTAGCGTAGTGTGCGGAGATCTGGGCCGGGAGAGTACCGGTGAACCAACAACAATAACAAATAGTGTTAACGTAACCCCCCCCTCTTTTTCAAAGAACAAGCTAGTAAACACACACACACACACAAACACAAGTGTACGCAATTAATATTATATAGTATATATTAGTGCATATTAATAAGGAATTGATTGGGAAAATTTTTTTTTTATAATCTTCAAAAGAGTAGCGTAGCCTAGTGGTATCCAAGCGGCTGGCTTCTCGGAATTCACAACCTGCCAAATGCAAAATGTCCATGAATGAGATTGGGGAAGGGCCAAGAAGACCGACAGACAGAATAGAGGCTAGGTGGACATAAGACTGCAAACCTCACTCAAGGAGTATAGAATCTTGGGGTGACCATAAACTCCGAAGCACGTATCCGGAAGCACCTCATCTCAATCAGATATATGCTTGCAGCATATGGCGCCTGGCATACCTGAGATAGCGTTCCGATTCATTGTAAGGATTGTTTCCTCAAGACTGTTTACGTCAGGCCCTACTGGAGTATGCAGCAACCAGTTTGGAACCCCCCACTTGGTTCAAGCCTCAAGTAATTTGAGAAACTTCAAAGGTTTGCAACAAGTGCTTGTCCGGAGCTCAGGGGAATGTCCTACGAGAAATGTTTGAGGAAATCGGACTGACGACACTGGAGGACAGGCCGGGGGAGGGGATCAGGGGGAAACATGATAAACGGACATTTCAAAAATATGCGTGGAATTGACAAGGTGGACAGAGGACAGGTGTTCCAGAGAGGGGGGCACAGAAACCATAGGGGTCACATTGGAAGTGAAGACTCAGACGAGTCACAGGGAGTTAGGACAGTATTTCTTCAGGCATTGAGTCGTCCAGGAAGTTGGAATTGCCTAGCAAGGGAAGTAGCTGAGGCAGGAAACCATTAACATAATTTAGACGAGGTATGACTAATGCTCAGGAAGCAGAAAGAGGAAAGGACCTAGTAGGAATCGAAGTCTTGAAGATGTGGGGGGCCCAGGAGCTGAGTCTCAGACCCCTGAAACCCACATTTAGGTGAGTACTCAACCAAGTATAACATCACACAAACGTGTTGAAGGATAATTGAAGAAATAAATCGTAAATAAACGTTGTTAACAGCACCACAGCAGTGAACATCATCAACAGCAATTGTTCACTACAGACGTATTTGATGAAATTTCATACAATAAATTATAAATTAATAAATAAAAATATATGTATATAAATAGTTTTATTGTATATGTAGTGATTACAAGTATTTACAAGAGGTTACTACAGGAGTACGACAGTCCCCTGGTTATGTGGAAACATTTTCTGGCAACTTGGGTTGAGCTCTGCTCACCCAGGATGACATCCACAACAGTTCGGGACTTAATACCAGGTTACCCTACTTTCCGTTTAGGTTGAACAGTGACCAGTATTTTGTAGGTGGATAACACTCAGTACCTAACATACTGCTAGGTGAACAATTACATTAGGTGTATGTCAGGATGACTAGCATCCGCGTACTGCTTAATGTTAGCTGTGAACCAGTTACAATAGGTTAAGATGGACTGAGGTACCTACTTTAATGTTAAATGAAACCAGTGATAGCAGGTACTGAGTAAACATCCCACGCACCTACTTAATGGCTAGGTGAACAGTGACAGCAGTTGTTAAAGGGGGGACTAACACCCACGTGTACCTTACATACTGCCTAGGTGAACAGGGACAACAGGTGTAAGAAAAAACATGGCCACCCAAACGTTACCATCCGTGCGAGATCGATCCCAGACATCCAGCTTGTGAGGTGAGGGTCGCTACCAACCAAGCCACGGAGCCACATGGCACTATCACTTGCTTTACTGACCTTCAACACGTCATTCTTATTTCAAGGACCTTTATTCATAGTCGTTGATCTGTTTCCAAACATTCTCGCCTAGTAACATGCATGAGTGACGTACCGGAGGGACGCTACACAGAGTTCTGCTAAGAACATGCAGGAGTGACGTTCAGGAGGACTCTACAGCAGAGGCTTCTTGCTAGAATACATGCTGAGTGGACGTCCTCGAGAGGACCGCCTACACAAGAGCTTCTTGCTTAGAAACATGCATGTGTGGACGTCCCGGTGGACGGTACACAGAGCATCTCGCCATAGAAAAGCATGAGTGGACGTCCACGGGAGGACGCTACACAGAGCATACTGGTCTTGAACATGCATGATGTCGTCAACGGAGGGTACGCTACACAGAGCTTCTGGCTAGAACATGCATGAGTGGACGTCCACGAAGGACGCTACACAGAAGCATGCTACTGGCTAGATCATGCAATGAGTGACGTCCACGGGAACGAGTACTCAGAGCATTCTGGCTAGAACATGCTTGAGTGGACCGTCCACGGAGGGGACGCTACACAGAGCTTCTTGCTTGAACATGCATGAGTGACGTCCACGCGAGGTCGCTCACTGAGCTTCTTGCCTAGAACATGCAGGAGTGACGTTTTCCACGGTGAACGGTTACACAGGCTTCTCGCTAGAACATGCAATGAGTGACGTCAACGGGAGGACCGCTACACAGGAAGCTTCTTGCTTAGAACATGACTGAGTGAAACGTCCACGGAGGACGCTACACAAGAGCTTCTTGCATAGAACATGCATGAGTGACGTCAAGGAGAAAGATCCATACAGAGCATCTGGCATATTAGGAACATGCATGAGTGTCGTTCCACGGAGGACGGTACACAGACGCATCTCGCTAGAACCTGCATTGGAGTGGACGTCACGGGGGGCGCTACACAGAACATGGGCTTGAGCATGCATGTGTCCCAAGTCCGGAGGAACGGTTTACACAGAGCTTTCGCTAGAAACTGGCATGAGTGACGGTCCACGAGAGGACGCTACACAGAAGGATCTCTGCTAGAACATGCTTGTGTGACGTACTCGGCAGGTCGCTACACAGAGTTCTTGCCTAGAACATGCCATTGAGTGCGTCACCGGATCGGACGATACAATGAGCCTTCTCGCTACGAGCATGCATGAGTGGGAAGTCCACGGAGGACGCTACACAGTAAAAGCTGGCATAGAAACATTGCATGGAGTCACGTCCTCGGAGGACGGTTTACACAGAGCATATCGCTTGAACTGCATGTTTCTAGCCCTAAGCCCTGGACATACAAACATCAGTCAGTATTAGTAACACTTCCTAAGCCTGGCACTAAAACATCTGTCAGTAATTGTAACCTTGCCTAAGGGCATGGCCACTCTACAACATGCAGTCAGTACTTGGAACATAATAGGCTAAGCCTGGCCACTACAACATCAGTCAGTACTTGTAACACAGCCTAAGCCTGGACCACTACTACATCAGTCAGTACTTGTAACCAAGCCTAACGGCCTTGGCTCACTACAAACCTTCAGTCAGGTTTTGTAACTATCCTAAGCCTGGCCACTACTATCATCGGTCCGTCACTTGGAAACAAGCATAAGCCTAGCCACTAACATCAGTCAGTATTTGTAACCAATTAAGCATGAGCCCTTCAACTTCACAGTCAGTACTTGTAACCAAGCCTAAGGCCTGGCCCACTTACAACATCAGTCAGTACTTGTAACCAAGGCCTAAGCCTGGCCACTTACAAAATTAGTCAGTTACTTGGGTAACCAAGCCTAGCCTGGCCACTTCAACATCTGTTCAGTACTTGTAAACCAAGTAAGCCGGCGGCCACTTACAACATCAGGTCAGTACTTGTAACCAAAGGCCAAAAGCTGGCCCCCCCCAACTACAACATGGTTCAGTACTTGTAACCAAGCCTAAGCAGGGCCATACTACATCAGTACAGTACTTGTAACCTAGCCTAAGCTGGCCACTTACAACATCAGTCAGTATGTAACCAAGCCTAAGGCTGGGGGGGGGGGGACCGTACAACATCTAGTCGTATTGTTAACCAAGCCTAAGCCTGGCCATTACAACACAAGTCAGTACTTGTAACCAAGCCCCTAGCATGGTCACTACAACATCAGTCAGTACTTGTAACCAAGCCTAGCCTGGCCACTACAACATCAGTCAGTACTGATAACAAGCTAAAGCTGGCCACTACAACATTCAGTCAGATTATTGTAACCAACGCTAAGCCTGGCCACTCAAAAATCAGTCAGTACCTGTAAAACAAGCCTAAGCCTGGCCACTACTACATCAGTCTGTTACATTGTAACCAAGCTAAAGCCTGGCCTCTACATAATCAGTACATTACTTGTAACCAAGCATAAGCACCTGGCCACTACTCAACATCAGTCAGTACTTGTACCCAGGGCCTAAGGCCTGGCCACTACAATATCAGGTCAGTACTAGTAACACAAAGACTAAGCCTGGCCACTACAACATCAGTCAGTCCTGTACACCAAGCCTAAGCCTGGCCACTACCAACATTCAGTCAGTACTTGTAACCAAGCCTAAGCCTGGCCACTAACAACATCAGTCAGTACTGTAACCAAAGGCCTAAGCATGGCCACATTAAACAATCATCCAGTTATTGTAACCAAGCTATGCCTCGGCCACTACAAATCAGTCGTTTTGTATCCAAGCCTAAGCATGGCCACTACAACATCATGTCAGTACTTGTAACCCATGCCTATGCCTGGCCACTACCAACATCAGTCAGTCACTTGTATTATCACAAGCCTAAGCCTGGCCACTAAACATCAGTCAGTACTTGTAAACCAAGCCTTAAGTATGGCCACTACAACAACGGTCAGTACTTGTAACCAAACTAGCCTGGCCACTACAACATAAGTCAGTACTTGTAACCAAAGCCTAAGCCTGGCCACTACAACACAGTCAGTATTGTAATCCCAAGAACTAAGCCTGGCCAATACAACTTCAGTCAGTACTTGTAACAAGCCTAAGTTCTGGCCACTACAACAAAGGTCAGTACTTGTAACCAAACCTAAGCCTGGCCACATACAACATCTGTCAGTACTTGTAACTAAGCCTACCAGCCTGGGGGCCACTATTACATACAGCTCAGTACTATGTAAAAACCAAGCCTAAGTTGGCCACGACAACAACAGTCAGGAGCTACTTGTAACCAAGCCTATGCCTGTCCACTACAACATCAGCCAAGTAATTGTAACCAAGCCTAAGTTGGCCCACTACAACAACAGTCAGTACTTGTAACCAAGGGCCTAAGCCTGGCACAAACAACATCAGTCAGTACTTGTAAACCAAGCCCTAAGCCTGGCCACTACAACATCAGTCAGACTTGTAACCAAGCCTAAGCCTGGCCAATACAACATCAGTCAGTCTGTTATTACTTTGCAAGTTGCTCCATAAACATACTTATCTACTTCATGTTATCTAGGGGGTGATAGATCTACTCATAGCTTCTATCTGCATTCCTATAAAAAAACAAACAATCATTTTCATTATTTACTTATCTCCTAATATTATTCCTATTGCTAGACACAGTTTACCAAGGTTATAATTCTAAATTATCCTTCCTGGGTATTCTTCTTGGCTAAATATTTAAAGATCTTTATCATGAAGGAGTAATCACCAATGTGTAACATTTATTCCTTTGTCCTAATTTTTTGCAGTATTATACCTGGCTTCCCCAATGAGCATGTTGTTTGGAAGTTCATATATGAGCCAAGAGCCTTCAATGATGACTAGAATCAGTAATGATGATAGAGTCAAGATCAGTGTCATAGGTTAGCTTTAGCGCCATTAGGATTGAAAAAAATTCTGTTGCAGTGTAGACGCCCAGTTGTTAATTCTTTATAACCTTTTCTAAAGGTATATGTCTTGATATAAAACAAACCATATTATTTGTAACACCAAACCCACTACGTTAACAATGTTACCATCAACACTACGTTAATCAGCATGTACAATCAGAAACACTACGTTATCACTGTACATCAACACTACGTAACACTGTATCATCAACACTACGTTAACACTGATACATCAACATTCGTTTACTACTGTACATCAAACACTACGTTAACACTGATACATCAACCACTTACGTTTAACATGTACATCAACACTACGTCTACACATGTCATAAACACAAAGGTTGAAAAAACACTGGTTCATCAACAACTACATTAACTCTGTACTATCAACATACGTTAACACGGTACTTCAAACTGTACATAAACACAACATTTAACACCTGTACATCAACCTCATTAAACATGTTTACATCAACACTTCATTAAAACACTGTTACATCAAACACTACATTAACAACACTGTACATAACACTACCGTTAACACTGTACTTCAACACTGTAATAACAACTACATTAACATGTACATCAACCACAACTACGTTAACACTGTACATCAACACTGTCATCAACACTGTCATAAAAACACTACATTATACACTGTACCCTAATACGTTAACACTGTACATCAACACTACATTTAACTCTGTACATCACACTACGTTAAACACTGTTACATCAACACTGTACATTCAACACTCACCATTAAACTGTACATCAAACCCACATACATTAACATGTACTTCAACACTGTACATCAACATACGTTTAAACACTGTACATCTACACTACATTATCACTGTACATCAACAACTCGTTAAACACTGTACATTCAAACACTACATTAACACCTGTACATAACCACTACTTTAAACACTGTACACAACACTACGTTAACATGTTACCATCAACACTACGGTAACACTGTACATCAAAACACTGTTACTTCAAACACTACATTAACACTGTCATCATCCTTCTTTAAACACTGTACATCAAACACACATTTCACTGTACATCAACTCTACGTTAACACTGTACATCAAAACTAAGTTAACACTGTACATCAACAACTGTTCTCAAAACACTACATTAACACTGTACTTCAACACTACATCCAACACTGTACGTCAACAATGTACATCAACACTACAATCAACATGTAAATCACACTACATCAACACTACTTGATCGACATCAACACTGTTACATAAACACTGTAATACATCAACACGGTACATCAACACTACATTCAACCACTTGTACATCAAACTTCATCAACACTCTTACTTTCATACACTGTTAACACTCAACTCTGTACATCAACACTACATTAACTTGTACATCAAACTATGTTACATCAACACTACATCAACCACTGTACATCAACACTGTAAATCGCCACTACATTAACACTGTACACACACTTACATTTTAACACTGTACTCATCACTGTACATTAAACTGTACATCAAACACTGTACATCAACATGTACATCACAAATGTACATCAAATCCTACATCAACATGTACATCAAACAACTGTTCTTCAAACACTGTAACATCAATCACAGTACATCACACTGTACATCCAAACCCTGTACCATCAAACACTATCATCAACACTGTACATCAACCACCTATCATTCAACATATGTTACAATCATCCTCTATCTTCAACACTGATAACAGCAAACTGTAATTCAACACTGTACATTTTTTTACACTGTAATCAACACTACATTAACACTGTACAATCAACACTACATTATACACTGTAATTAACACTGTACATCAAACCTACATGAACATGTACACTCAACACTGTACGCAACACTCATTAAATCTGGACATCATACCACTGTACATTCCAACACTGTACATCAAACACTTGTAACATCAAAAATGCTATCAGTAAATCACTGTCATCAACATCTACATTAAACACTGTACATTTCATAAATAATTAAAACTGTACAATCAACACTACATTAACTCTGTACTTTCAACATACATTAACACTGTAAATCAACACTACGTTAACCACAGTACATAACACTAAGTTAACATCTGTACATCAACACACGTTAACTCTGTACATCAACACTTACGTTAAACACGGTTACATCTACACTACGTTAAACATGTACTTCAACAACTACGTTAACACATGTTTCTCAACACTTCGTTTACATGTACATTCAACAACTACGTTAACACTGTACTCAAACACTACTTTTACAATGTTACTTCAACACTACGTTAAACATGTTTCATAAACACTACATTTACTCGTACTTCAACACTTCATTAATAACACTGTACTTCAATCTCTTGTTAACAATGTACTGAAACATACGTTAACATCCTGTACATCAATACACTACGTTAACACTGTACCATCAACACTAAGTTTTAACACTGTACATCAACACCTACTTTAACACTGTTACATCAACTCTACGTTAACCTGTTCATCAACAATTCGTTAACACTGTACAATCAACAACGACGTTAACATGTACCTCACCAACTACGTTAACCTCTGTCATCAACACTGTACATCAACACGACTTCTACACTGTACGTCAACATGTACATCTTCATCTACATTAACAAGGTTCATCATACATGTACATCATAAATTCGTTAACACTGTACATCAACACTTCGTTAACACTGTACATCAACACTGCTACATCCAATCAATCACATTAACACCTATTAACATTCCAACACGGTACATCAACACTGTACATCAACATGTACTTAACACTACATGAAACACTGTTACATCAAACACTACTTTAACACTGTACATCACACTACATTAACACTCTTACATTCAACACTGTACATCAAACTGTACATCAACACAACATTAACACGGTTCATTTCAAACACTGTAATCAACACTGTACTCAACACTTCATTGAACATGTACATCAACACTGTACATCTACACTACATTGAACACTGTACTTAACATGTACATGTACCAACTGTACATCAACACGGTCACATCAAAACTGTAATCATACACTATACATCAACACTGTAATTAAAACTTGTACATTCTACATCTGTACATCAACACTGTACATTCAACAAACTGTTACATCAACACTGCTACTCAACTTTGTACATCAAACAACGGTACATCAACACTGTACATCAACACTGTACATCAACATTGTACATCCAAAACACTGTACATAAACAACTGTACATCAACCCACTGTTAAATCAACACATGTACATTCCAACTTATTGCTACATCAACACTGTACATCAACATGTACTTCAACCACTGTTCTTCAAAATTGGCTGCATTAATACATTTGTACATAAACATGTACATCAACACTGTACATCTACATCTGTACATCAGCATTGTACATCAACATCTGTACATCAACTCTGTTTCAGCTAACATGTACATCAACACTTACATTCTAAAACTGTACTTCAACATTGTACATCAAAACTGTACTCAATCTTTGTTACATCAACACTGTGCATCAACATTGTACATCAACACTGTACTTCAACACGGTACATCAACAATGTACATCAACATTGTTACATCAACATTGTACTTCAACCACTGTTCATCACAACACTGTTCTTCAACATTGTACAATCTACTCTGTACAATCTAACACTGTACTTCAACACTGTTTAATCCAACATTTGTAAATCAACATTGTCATCACATGGTACATCAACAACTTGTACATCAACACTGTACATCTAACATCTGGTTACATACAACACTGTCATCAAACTCGGTTCATCAAAATTTGTAAATCAACATCTGTACTTCAACACGGGTACATCAACACGGTACTTCTACACTGTATCATCAACATTGTACATTCAACTTTTGTACATCAACTTGTATCATCAAAATTTGTACATCTATACTACTGTACATCAACTATGTACATCAAGCGAACCACTGTTCATCCAACACTGTTACTGCAAACATTGTACATCTACACCTGATACTTTCTAACTGTTAACATCAACACTGTACATCATCAATGTTCATCAAACAAGTGTACATCAACATGTTCTTCAATATGTTTCAACACTGTACATAATCATGGTAAATCTACAGTGTTTATTTCAACATTGTATACTTTCATCTTCTGTAACTATCAACTTCTGTACATAACATTGTACATCAACACTGTACATCAACCCCTGTACATCATCCTGTTCATCAAACATGTACATCTTACAATGTATTTCAACCAACGGTACATCACAATGTACATAAACACCCTGTTAAATCTACATGTACATCAACACTGTACATCAACAACTATAAAGTAATTACACTCGTATCATCATCCAATGGTTTATCTTCATGTACATCATATGTTCATCAACACTGTACATCAATCATGTACATCAACACTGTACAACCCCATCAACAATATACTTCAACACTGTACATCAACACTGTTCATCAACTCTGTAATCCAAAATGTACATCAAACACTGTACATCAAACACTATACATTCAAACTGTACATCAACACGGTACATCCAACCACTGGGACTTCAACCCACCTGTACTTCAACACTGTATCATCTAC
The DNA here is from genome assembly GCF_026875155.1 of Cherax quadricarinatus. NCBI lineage: Eukaryota > Metazoa > Arthropoda > Malacostraca > Decapoda > Parastacidae > Cherax > Cherax quadricarinatus. The sequence continues at coordinate 24,921 of NW_026507032.1, read as the reverse complement.
AACTGTTCATACATACACTAACATCAACTCTATACATCAACACTGGACATTCAACACTGTACTCAACACTTGCTACATCAACATGCTACATCAAACACTGTACATCAACACTGTACATCAACAAGGCACCACATCAACAATGTACATCATAAACTATACATCAACATGTACATCAACACTGTTATCATAACACTGTACATCATCCACTGTACATCAACAACTGTACTTCAACACTGTACATCAACACTATACATCAACACTGTACATCAACACTGTACATCAACACTGTACATCAACACTGTACATCAACACTGTACATCAACACTGTACATCAACACTGTACATCAACACTGTATTAACAAACATCAGTGTCCAGACAAGGCTAACGTATACATCACAATTGCTCTCTACAGTGTGTGTGTGACTCTTCCTGTTGTTGTGGTTTCAGGGGTCAGTTCATCAGCTCCGTGCTCGCTCTGCAACTGATTGCTTCTAGGTCACTCTCCACCCTGCTCAATGAGCTTTATCATACCTGTCTTGAAACTTGTATGGGTTACTGACTCCACTTACGTCCTCACTTTTCCAGTCTATTTCACTGTCTGACAACTCTGTGACTAAAGAATACTACCTACATCACTTGACTCATCTGTGTGTGTGTGTGTGTGTGTGTGTATGTGTGTGTGTGTGTGTGTGTGTGTGTGTGTGTGTGGGTGGTGTGTATGTGTAGTGGTGTGTGTGTGTTCTAACCTATTTGTCACTCAACCTACTTGTAGTATGAGGGGTCGAGATCCATGTTCCTAGGCCCCGCCTCCATCAATGGTCGCTATAGGTCAACTCTCTGAACGTGTGCCTTTATCATAACTTGCTTAAAACTATGTAATGGATCGTGCCTCCACGACATTCGTTCCCAAATATCTCCACTCCTGGAACTACTCTTGGCTGAAGAAATTACTTCCTAATTTTCGGTGATTCTTCTGTGCCTCTTCAATCTTCCAACTGTTGCCCCTTGTTGAGAGTGACATCTCTGGAACATCCTGTCTTTATCCACATTATCAATTCCTCCTGTATTTTGTTGTCATTTATCAGTCTCCCCTATCTCTCCTGTCTCCAGTTGGTCGTCAGGACTGATTTCCTTTAACCTCTCCTCGATTAGGACTTACCTCTTAGCTCTGGGCTTGTTTTGTTGCAAACCTTTGCAAATTTTCTCTAGTTTCTTCACGTGCTTGGCTTGGCTAGGTATGTGGGTTCCAAACTGGCTGCCGCATACTCCCAATATGGGCTAGCGTACACGGGTGTACAGGGTTCCTGAATATGATTCCTTATTTAAGATGTGGGGGAATGCTGTTCTGAGGGTTTGCTTAGGCGCCCATATGCTGCAGCAGTTAGTTGGTAGATGTGCGCTTCAGGAGATGTAGCCTGTTGTTTAATCACCCCAAGACTTCTTTTTCTTTGAGTGAGGTTTGTAGTCTCTGGCTCCCTAGAGTGTACTCCGTCTGCGGGTCTTCTTTGCCCTTCCCCAATATCATGACTTTGCACTTGGTGGAGGGTTGAACTCCAGGAGCCAATTCCTGGACAAGATCTGCAGCCTGTTCAGATCCCTTGTAGTTCTGGCCTGGTTCTTCGTTCGAATGAATTCTTCTCATCAACTTCACGTTCATCTGCAAACAGGGGACTCTAGAGGTTCATTTCCTTCCGTCCTGTCGTTCACAAAATACCAGACAACAGCACTGGTTTCCTTGGAATGGCCCTTTGTGGGACCTCGATGGTCACAAGGTGCCCACTCTGACACCTACGCCTACGTTACCATGACTCGCTGCAGTCTTCTGGACAAGTATTCCCTGATCCATGCAGTTGCCCTTCCCTGTTATACCTGAGACAGTGACCATGGTACTGTTCTTCAGTGCCTGCTTGGACAGTGACCATGGTACTGTCTTCTAGTTGCACTGCTGGTCAGTGACCTTAGTTACTGGTCTTCTAGTGCAATGCTGGACAATTGACCATGGCACTGTTCTTATAGTGCCTCTGGGGGGACAGTGACCATTCGGTTACTTCATTCTAGTGCCACTGCTGGACAGTGAACATGGTATTTCTTTAATGCACTGCTGGACAGTGACCATGGGGGGGCGGTACTTAGTCTTCTAGTGCACTGCTCTGGACAATGGACCATGGTACTTGTCTTCTAGTTTTGTGCATGCGGGACAGTGTCCATGGTTTACTGTCTTCTAGTGCACTGCTGGACAGTTGGACCATGGTTACTGTCTTTCTAGTGCACTGCTGGACAGTGCACCATGGTCTACTTTCTTCTTAGTGCACGGCTGGGACAATGACCATTGCACTGTCTTCTAGTGCAATGTTAGGGGACAGTGACCATGCTTACTGTCTTCAGTGCCACTGTAGGACAGTGACATGCTTAATGTCTTCTAGTGCACTGCTTAGGACAGTGACCTTGCTACTGCTTTTTAGTGCACTTGTAGGACAGTGACCCATGGCTACTGTCTTCTAGTGCACTGTAGGACAGTGACCATGCTACTTGTTTCTAGTGCATGGTTGGACAGTTGACCATTGTTATTGTTTTCCAGTGCAGCTTAACAGTGACCATGGGCACTGTCTGAACATGTGACGATGGTACTGTCTTGTAGAGCAAAGCTAGAAGCGTTAGGCAATCCATCCTTGTTCAGCAAGACTGTAGTTGTCCTCGACGGTGTTTTTTTCCAGCTGTATTCAGGGAGAAGTTTGTGATGGGAGAAAATGAGAGAGAGACATTGAGGGAGGACAATAGAGGCGAGAGACATGAGGGAGGATTGAGAGAGAGACATGAGGGAGATTGAGAGAGAGACATGAGGAAGGATACATGAGGGAGATGACATAGGAAGGAATGGAAGGGAGAGGACATGAAGGGAGGAATAAGGGAGATGGGACATGAGGGAGGATTATAATGAGGGTTAGGATGTTTAATGCAATAATCAATAGCCTGGGTTATCAGAATGGCTGTGGGTTGGATTTCATTGCAAGGTTTTATGTGTGGGTAGTGAAGCTTGTTGTGTGTTGTGTGTGTGTTGTTGGTGTGTGTGTGTTGTGTGTGCTGTGGGTGTGTGTGTGTCTCGCTCGCGCGCTCGGCGGTGTGGTGTTGTGGTGTACTCGCCTAATTGTTGGTTTTTTGCAGGGGTAGAAAGATCTCAGCTCCTGGCCCCGCCTCTTCAGTGATCGCAACTGGATTCCCTCTCTCTCTCTTGATTCCTGAGCTTTGTCATACCCTTCTTAAAATATGTATGGTTCCTGCCTCCACTACTTCACTTGTAGGCGATTCAACTTGTGACAAATCTATGATGAAGATATAATTCCTAACGTCCCTGTGGACTTCGTCTGAGTCTTCAGCTTCCAGTTGTGACCCCTTGTCCTGTGTCCCCTCTCTGGAACATCCTATCTTGTCCACCTTGTCTATTCCACGCAGATTTGTATGTCGTTATCTTGTCTCTCCTGAACCTTCTGTCATCCAGTGATGTCAGTCCGATTTTTTCCTTAACCTTTCCTCGTACGACATTCTCCCTTGAGTAAGGGACTAGGCCTCTGTTGAAAACCTTTGTACTTTCTCTCACTTCTTGACGTCGCTTGACCAGGTGTGGGTTCCAGATGTTGAGCCTGCACTATTCCAAGTATGGGCCTAACATACACAGTGTACAGTGTCCTTGAAACGAATCCTTATTTAAGGTATAGGAACGCTATTATCAGGTTTGCCAGGCACCCGTATGCTGCAGCGGTTTATTTGGTTGATGTGTGCCTCCGTACGTGATGTGTCTCGGTGTTTGGTTCACCCAAGAAAGTCTTTCTCCCTGGGATGAGGTCTGTAGTCTTTGCTCCACCTGCCATATACTTGGGTCTGCGGTCATCTTTGCCATCCCCTATCTTACATGATCTTTTTTTGCATTTGGCTGGAATGAATTCGAAAGTAAGCCAGTTCTGGAACCACATGTCAGCACTCTCCAGGTCTCTTTGCAGTCCTGACTCCAATCATCGTCGTGTGTATGTTTAATTCTTCTCATCCAACTTCACGTCCATCTGCGAACAGGGGGACACTTCAGAGTCGTATTCCCGTCCATCATGTCTTTCACATATATCAAATAGCACTGGTTGTCCTAGAACTGCACCCTGTGGAGCCCAGTAGTAACAGGCGCCCACTGTGATACTCTTCACGTACCCAGGACTCGTTTTGCTGCCTCCCTGTCAGGTATTCCCTTTCCATTGCAAGTGCCCTTCCTTTTACGTGCGCTGAAGTCCTCCAGTTCTGCATAGAATTCTCTTGGGGGAACTGTGTCAAAAGGCCTTCCTGCAGTTCTAGGAAAACACAAATCTACCCACCCCTCTCTCTGTGTCTTAATTCTGTTACCTTGTCATAAAAACTCCAGGAGGGTTTGTAGATACATACGATATGCCTTGCAGATGAAGAACCCATGCTGGGGTTTTCATTTATAATCTTGGTTCTTTCCAGTGTCCTGTCCACTCTACCCTCCTGATAATCTTATCCATGACTCTGCACACACTACATGATCAGAGACACAGGTCTGTAGTTTAGTGCCTCGTTTCTGATTCCTTTCTTAAATATGGGGACTACATTAGCTGTCTTCCATTTCTCAGGTAGTTGCCCAGTTTCAAGGGTTGTGTTGAAGATTTGTGAGGTTAGAGGCAACACGCATCTCTGCCATACCTTCTCTAAGGAACCCATGGGGAGATGTTGTACGGTTCCATCGCCTTTGGTTTGTCACGGTCACTTAAGAGCTTCTTCACCTCCTCCTCTGATTGTTCGTATAGTCATTCCAACACTTCGTTGGTATATTCCTCTTGATGTTCCCTTCTGTTGGCTGTCTTCCCACAGCTTTCCTGTCTCTATGTAAAAACTTCCTTTAAAATCTCCTTTTGTTCAGCTCTCACATACCTCCTGATCATTTCTTGTGAGTTCTCCACTTCTGTCCTTAATCTGTCACCTGGTCTTTGACTGTTGTTCTTTTCTCCTTATGGTGGCTATACAACAGTTTGGGCTCAGTATTGATTCTCGATGCTATGTATTTTCATAATTCCTGCGGCCTCCTCACTTACACTGTGCGTACTCATTCCTGGTCTGCGACTGATATCCCCTATTTTGTGGTGTTCTCTGGTCTTCGGTACTTTTTTTCCATTCTTCTATTGCACTTTGTTTTTGCCATCCTTACATCACGCTCACGGGTAAACCAGGGGCTCGCCTCTGGTCTTCCCGTTGTTACCTTGTTTGCCTTGGGAATGAACCTTTCCACTGCATCCTATGCATTTTGTTGCTTAACAAAATTCCATCATTTTCAATTTACTGGCTTTCCTGCCAGTTCTCTGTCCCACTGGAACCTCCCGCAGGTAAGTATCTTCAACCCTATGTTAGTCCCCTTTTTTAGTCAGGCTTTTTCCCATTTCTTACTCCTGGTATTCTCTCCTCTTGCAAGTCTACTATGTATTTCAAAGCACAGAACCACAGTGGTCGCTAGCTCATAGGTGACCGCCTCATACTTGATGCACCTCAATGGTGTCTTGTAGCTGCCCAGGGTGAACACAAGGTCCAATCTTTCTGGTTCATCCTCCCTCTCACTCTGTTAGTGTCCTTAACATGTTGGATGTGTGTGTGTGTGTTTGTGTGTGTGTGTTGTGCCTGTGATGAGCGTGTGTGTGTGTGCGTTGTGTGCGTGTTTGTGTGATTGTGTGTGTGCGTGCTGTGCTTGTGTGTGTGTGTGCGTGTTGTGGTGTGTTGTCGTGTGTGTGTGTGTGTGTGTGTGTGATGTGCGTGGTGTGTGTGTGTGTGTGTGTGTGGTGTGTGTGTGTGTGTGTGATGTGTGTACTCACTCAGTTGGGGGTGCACGGGGTTCGAGTCAAAGCTCATGGCCCCGGCCTCTTCACTGGTCGCTACTAGGTCACTCTCCCTGAAAGTGAGCTTATTCATACCTCTGCTTTAAAGTATGTATGGATCCCGACTCCACTACATCCTTCCCAAAACTATTCCACTTTCCTGATACTTCTGGCTGAAGAAAATACTTCCTAAAACATCCCTGTGATTCATCTGTGTTCCAACTTCCAACTGTGTCCCCTTGTTGCTGTGTCAGTCTCTGGAACATCTGTCTTTGTCCACCTTGTCAATTCCTCTCAGTATTTTGGATGTAGTATATCATGTCCCCCCTATTCTCTCCTGTCCTCCGAGGACACGTGGTATCCAAGCGGCTGGCTTCTCGGAATTCACAACCTGCCAAATGCAAAATGTCCATGAATGAGATTGGGGAAGGGCCAAGAAGACCGACAGACAGAATAGAGGCTAGGTGGACATAAGACTGCAAACCTCACTCAAGGAGTATAGAATCTTGGGGTGACCATAAACTCCGAAGCACGTATCCGGAAGCACCTCATCTCAATCAGATATATGCTTGCAGCATATGGCGCCTGGCATACCTGAGATAGCGTTCCGATTCATTGTAAGGATTGTTTCCTCAAGACTGTTTACGTCAGGCCCTACTGGAGTATGCAGCAACCAGTTTGGAACCCCCCACTTGGTTCAAGCCTCAAGTAATTTGAGAAACTTCAAAGGTTTGCAACAAGTGCTTGTCCGGAGCTCAGGGGAATGTCCTACGAGAAATGTTTGAGGAAATCGGACTGACGACACTGGAGGACAGGCCGGGGGAGGGGATCAGGGGGAAACATGATAAACGGACATTTCAAAAATATGCGTGGAATTGACAAGGTGGACAGAGGACAGGTGTTCCAGAGAGGGGGGCACAGAAACCATAGGGGTCACATTGGAAGTGAAGACTCAGACGAGTCACAGGGAGTTAGGACAGTATTTCTTCAGGCATTGAGTCGTCCAGGAAGTTGGAATTGCCTAGCAAGGGAAGTAGCTGAGGCAGGAAACCATTAACATAATTTAGACGAGGTATGACTAATGCTCAGGAAGCAGAAAGAGGAAAGGACCTAGTAGGAATCGAAGTCTTGAAGATGTGGGGGGCCCAGGAGCTGAGTCTCAGACCCCTGAAACCCACATTTAGGTGAGTACTCAACCAAGTATAACATCACACAAACGTGTTGAAGGATAATTGAAGAAATAAATCGTAAATAAACGTTGTTAACAGCACCACAGCAGTGAACATCATCAACAGCAATTGTTCACTACAGACGTATTTGATGAAATTTCATACAATAAATTATAAATTAATAAATAAAAATATATGTATATAAATAGTTTTATTGTATATGTAGTGATTACAAGTATTTACAAGAGGTTACTACAGGAGTACGACAGTCCCCTGGTTATGTGGAAACATTTTCTGGCAACTTGGGTTGAGCTCTGCTCACCCAGGATGACATCCACAACAGTTCGGGACTTAATACCAGGTTACCCTACTTTCCGTTTAGGTTGAACAGTGACCAGTATTTTGTAGGTGGATAACACTCAGTACCTAACATACTGCTAGGTGAACAATTACATTAGGTGTATGTCAGGATGACTAGCATCCGCGTACTGCTTAATGTTAGCTGTGAACCAGTTACAATAGGTTAAGATGGACTGAGGTACCTACTTTAATGTTAAATGAAACCAGTGATAGCAGGTACTGAGTAAACATCCCACGCACCTACTTAATGGCTAGGTGAACAGTGACAGCAGTTGTTAAAGGGGGGACTAACACCCACGTGTACCTTACATACTGCCTAGGTGAACAGGGACAACAGGTGTAAGAAAAAACATGGCCACCCAAACGTTACCATCCGTGCGAGATCGATCCCAGACATCCAGCTTGTGAGGTGAGGGTCGCTACCAACCAAGCCACGGAGCCACATGGCACTATCACTTGCTTTACTGACCTTCAACACGTCATTCTTATTTCAAGGACCTTTATTCATAGTCGTTGATCTGTTTCCAAACATTCTCGCCTAGTAACATGCATGAGTGACGTACCGGAGGGACGCTACACAGAGTTCTGCTAAGAACATGCAGGAGTGACGTTCAGGAGGACTCTACAGCAGAGGCTTCTTGCTAGAATACATGCTGAGTGGACGTCCTCGAGAGGACCGCCTACACAAGAGCTTCTTGCTTAGAAACATGCATGTGTGGACGTCCCGGTGGACGGTACACAGAGCATCTCGCCATAGAAAAGCATGAGTGGACGTCCACGGGAGGACGCTACACAGAGCATACTGGTCTTGAACATGCATGATGTCGTCAACGGAGGGTACGCTACACAGAGCTTCTGGCTAGAACATGCATGAGTGGACGTCCACGAAGGACGCTACACAGAAGCATGCTACTGGCTAGATCATGCAATGAGTGACGTCCACGGGAACGAGTACTCAGAGCATTCTGGCTAGAACATGCTTGAGTGGACCGTCCACGGAGGGGACGCTACACAGAGCTTCTTGCTTGAACATGCATGAGTGACGTCCACGCGAGGTCGCTCACTGAGCTTCTTGCCTAGAACATGCAGGAGTGACGTTTTCCACGGTGAACGGTTACACAGGCTTCTCGCTAGAACATGCAATGAGTGACGTCAACGGGAGGACCGCTACACAGGAAGCTTCTTGCTTAGAACATGACTGAGTGAAACGTCCACGGAGGACGCTACACAAGAGCTTCTTGCATAGAACATGCATGAGTGACGTCAAGGAGAAAGATCCATACAGAGCATCTGGCATATTAGGAACATGCATGAGTGTCGTTCCACGGAGGACGGTACACAGACGCATCTCGCTAGAACCTGCATTGGAGTGGACGTCACGGGGGGCGCTACACAGAACATGGGCTTGAGCATGCATGTGTCCCAAGTCCGGAGGAACGGTTTACACAGAGCTTTCGCTAGAAACTGGCATGAGTGACGGTCCACGAGAGGACGCTACACAGAAGGATCTCTGCTAGAACATGCTTGTGTGACGTACTCGGCAGGTCGCTACACAGAGTTCTTGCCTAGAACATGCCATTGAGTGCGTCACCGGATCGGACGATACAATGAGCCTTCTCGCTACGAGCATGCATGAGTGGGAAGTCCACGGAGGACGCTACACAGTAAAAGCTGGCATAGAAACATTGCATGGAGTCACGTCCTCGGAGGACGGTTTACACAGAGCATATCGCTTGAACTGCATGTTTCTAGCCCTAAGCCCTGGACATACAAACATCAGTCAGTATTAGTAACACTTCCTAAGCCTGGCACTAAAACATCTGTCAGTAATTGTAACCTTGCCTAAGGGCATGGCCACTCTACAACATGCAGTCAGTACTTGGAACATAATAGGCTAAGCCTGGCCACTACAACATCAGTCAGTACTTGTAACACAGCCTAAGCCTGGACCACTACTACATCAGTCAGTACTTGTAACCAAGCCTAACGGCCTTGGCTCACTACAAACCTTCAGTCAGGTTTTGTAACTATCCTAAGCCTGGCCACTACTATCATCGGTCCGTCACTTGGAAACAAGCATAAGCCTAGCCACTAACATCAGTCAGTATTTGTAACCAATTAAGCATGAGCCCTTCAACTTCACAGTCAGTACTTGTAACCAAGCCTAAGGCCTGGCCCACTTACAACATCAGTCAGTACTTGTAACCAAGGCCTAAGCCTGGCCACTTACAAAATTAGTCAGTTACTTGGGTAACCAAGCCTAGCCTGGCCACTTCAACATCTGTTCAGTACTTGTAAACCAAGTAAGCCGGCGGCCACTTACAACATCAGGTCAGTACTTGTAACCAAAGGCCAAAAGCTGGCCCCCCCCAACTACAACATGGTTCAGTACTTGTAACCAAGCCTAAGCAGGGCCATACTACATCAGTACAGTACTTGTAACCTAGCCTAAGCTGGCCACTTACAACATCAGTCAGTATGTAACCAAGCCTAAGGCTGGGGGGGGGGGGACCGTACAACATCTAGTCGTATTGTTAACCAAGCCTAAGCCTGGCCATTACAACACAAGTCAGTACTTGTAACCAAGCCCCTAGCATGGTCACTACAACATCAGTCAGTACTTGTAACCAAGCCTAGCCTGGCCACTACAACATCAGTCAGTACTGATAACAAGCTAAAGCTGGCCACTACAACATTCAGTCAGATTATTGTAACCAACGCTAAGCCTGGCCACTCAAAAATCAGTCAGTACCTGTAAAACAAGCCTAAGCCTGGCCACTACTACATCAGTCTGTTACATTGTAACCAAGCTAAAGCCTGGCCTCTACATAATCAGTACATTACTTGTAACCAAGCATAAGCACCTGGCCACTACTCAACATCAGTCAGTACTTGTACCCAGGGCCTAAGGCCTGGCCACTACAATATCAGGTCAGTACTAGTAACACAAAGACTAAGCCTGGCCACTACAACATCAGTCAGTCCTGTACACCAAGCCTAAGCCTGGCCACTACCAACATTCAGTCAGTACTTGTAACCAAGCCTAAGCCTGGCCACTAACAACATCAGTCAGTACTGTAACCAAAGGCCTAAGCATGGCCACATTAAACAATCATCCAGTTATTGTAACCAAGCTATGCCTCGGCCACTACAAATCAGTCGTTTTGTATCCAAGCCTAAGCATGGCCACTACAACATCATGTCAGTACTTGTAACCCATGCCTATGCCTGGCCACTACCAACATCAGTCAGTCACTTGTATTATCACAAGCCTAAGCCTGGCCACTAAACATCAGTCAGTACTTGTAAACCAAGCCTTAAGTATGGCCACTACAACAACGGTCAGTACTTGTAACCAAACTAGCCTGGCCACTACAACATAAGTCAGTACTTGTAACCAAAGCCTAAGCCTGGCCACTACAACACAGTCAGTATTGTAATCCCAAGAACTAAGCCTGGCCAATACAACTTCAGTCAGTACTTGTAACAAGCCTAAGTTCTGGCCACTACAACAAAGGTCAGTACTTGTAACCAAACCTAAGCCTGGCCACATACAACATCTGTCAGTACTTGTAACTAAGCCTACCAGCCTGGGGGCCACTATTACATACAGCTCAGTACTATGTAAAAACCAAGCCTAAGTTGGCCACGACAACAACAGTCAGGAGCTACTTGTAACCAAGCCTATGCCTGTCCACTACAACATCAGCCAAGTAATTGTAACCAAGCCTAAGTTGGCCCACTACAACAACAGTCAGTACTTGTAACCAAGGGCCTAAGCCTGGCACAAACAACATCAGTCAGTACTTGTAAACCAAGCCCTAAGCCTGGCCACTACAACATCAGTCAGACTTGTAACCAAGCCTAAGCCTGGCCAATACAACATCAGTCAGTCTGTTATTACTTTGCAAGTTGCTCCATAAACATACTTATCTACTTCATGTTATCTAGGGGGTGATAGATCTACTCATAGCTTCTATCTGCATTCCTATAAAAAAACAAACAATCATTTTCATTATTTACTTATCTCCTAATATTATTCCTATTGCTAGACACAGTTTACCAAGGTTATAATTCTAAATTATCCTTCCTGGGTATTCTTCTTGGCTAAATATTTAAAGATCTTTATCATGAAGGAGTAATCACCAATGTGTAACATTTATTCCTTTGTCCTAATTTTTTGCAGTATTATACCTGGCTTCCCCAATGAGCATGTTGTTTGGAAGTTCATATATGAGCCAAGAGCCTTCAATGATGACTAGAATCAGTAATGATGATAGAGTCAAGATCAGTGTCATAGGTTAGCTTTAGCGCCATTAGGATTGAAAAAAATTCTGTTGCAGTGTAGACGCCCAGTTGTTAATTCTTTATAACCTTTTCTAAAGGTATATGTCTTGATATAAAACAAACCATATTATTTGTAACACCAAACCCACTACGTTAACAATGTTACCATCAACACTACGTTAATCAGCATGTACAATCAGAAACACTACGTTATCACTGTACATCAACACTACGTAACACTGTATCATCAACACTACGTTAACACTGATACATCAACATTCGTTTACTACTGTACATCAAACACTACGTTAACACTGATACATCAACCACTTACGTTTAACATGTACATCAACACTACGTCTACACATGTCATAAACACAAAGGTTGAAAAAACACTGGTTCATCAACAACTACATTAACTCTGTACTATCAACATACGTTAACACGGTACTTCAAACTGTACATAAACACAACATTTAACACCTGTACATCAACCTCATTAAACATGTTTACATCAACACTTCATTAAAACACTGTTACATCAAACACTACATTAACAACACTGTACATAACACTACCGTTAACACTGTACTTCAACACTGTAATAACAACTACATTAACATGTACATCAACCACAACTACGTTAACACTGTACATCAACACTGTCATCAACACTGTCATAAAAACACTACATTATACACTGTACCCTAATACGTTAACACTGTACATCAACACTACATTTAACTCTGTACATCACACTACGTTAAACACTGTTACATCAACACTGTACATTCAACACTCACCATTAAACTGTACATCAAACCCACATACATTAACATGTACTTCAACACTGTACATCAACATACGTTTAAACACTGTACATCTACACTACATTATCACTGTACATCAACAACTCGTTAAACACTGTACATTCAAACACTACATTAACACCTGTACATAACCACTACTTTAAACACTGTACACAACACTACGTTAACATGTTACCATCAACACTACGGTAACACTGTACATCAAAACACTGTTACTTCAAACACTACATTAACACTGTCATCATCCTTCTTTAAACACTGTACATCAAACACACATTTCACTGTACATCAACTCTACGTTAACACTGTACATCAAAACTAAGTTAACACTGTACATCAACAACTGTTCTCAAAACACTACATTAACACTGTACTTCAACACTACATCCAACACTGTACGTCAACAATGTACATCAACACTACAATCAACATGTAAATCACACTACATCAACACTACTTGATCGACATCAACACTGTTACATAAACACTGTAATACATCAACACGGTACATCAACACTACATTCAACCACTTGTACATCAAACTTCATCAACACTCTTACTTTCATACACTGTTAACACTCAACTCTGTACATCAACACTACATTAACTTGTACATCAAACTATGTTACATCAACACTACATCAACCACTGTACATCAACACTGTAAATCGCCACTACATTAACACTGTACACACACTTACATTTTAACACTGTACTCATCACTGTACATTAAACTGTACATCAAACACTGTACATCAACATGTACATCACAAATGTACATCAAATCCTACATCAACATGTACATCAAACAACTGTTCTTCAAACACTGTAACATCAATCACAGTACATCACACTGTACATCCAAACCCTGTACCATCAAACACTATCATCAACACTGTACATCAACCACCTATCATTCAACATATGTTACAATCATCCTCTATCTTCAACACTGATAACAGCAAACTGTAATTCAACACTGTACATTTTTTTACACTGTAATCAACACTACATTAACACTGTACAATCAACACTACATTATACACTGTAATTAACACTGTACATCAAACCTACATGAACATGTACACTCAACACTGTACGCAACACTCATTAAATCTGGACATCATACCACTGTACATTCCAACACTGTACATCAAACACTTGTAACATCAAAAATGCTATCAGTAAATCACTGTCATCAACATCTACATTAAACACTGTACATTTCATAAATAATTAAAACTGTACAATCAACACTACATTAACTCTGTACTTTCAACATACATTAACACTGTAAATCAACACTACGTTAACCACAGTACATAACACTAAGTTAACATCTGTACATCAACACACGTTAACTCTGTACATCAACACTTACGTTAAACACGGTTACATCTACACTACGTTAAACATGTACTTCAACAACTACGTTAACACATGTTTCTCAACACTTCGTTTACATGTACATTCAACAACTACGTTAACACTGTACTCAAACACTACTTTTACAATGTTACTTCAACACTACGTTAAACATGTTTCATAAACACTACATTTACTCGTACTTCAACACTTCATTAATAACACTGTACTTCAATCTCTTGTTAACAATGTACTGAAACATACGTTAACATCCTGTACATCAATACACTACGTTAACACTGTACCATCAACACTAAGTTTTAACACTGTACATCAACACCTACTTTAACACTGTTACATCAACTCTACGTTAACCTGTTCATCAACAATTCGTTAACACTGTACAATCAACAACGACGTTAACATGTACCTCACCAACTACGTTAACCTCTGTCATCAACACTGTACATCAACACGACTTCTACACTGTACGTCAACATGTACATCTTCATCTACATTAACAAGGTTCATCATACATGTACATCATAAATTCGTTAACACTGTACATCAACACTTCGTTAACACTGTACATCAACACTGCTACATCCAATCAATCACATTAACACCTATTAACATTCCAACACGGTACATCAACACTGTACATCAACATGTACTTAACACTACATGAAACACTGTTACATCAAACACTACTTTAACACTGTACATCACACTACATTAACACTCTTACATTCAACACTGTACATCAAACTGTACATCAACACAACATTAACACGGTTCATTTCAAACACTGTAATCAACACTGTACTCAACACTTCATTGAACATGTACATCAACACTGTACATCTACACTACATTGAACACTGTACTTAACATGTACATGTACCAACTGTACATCAACACGGTCACATCAAAACTGTAATCATACACTATACATCAACACTGTAATTAAAACTTGTACATTCTACATCTGTACATCAACACTGTACATTCAACAAACTGTTACATCAACACTGCTACTCAACTTTGTACATCAAACAACGGTACATCAACACTGTACATCAACACTGTACATCAACATTGTACATCCAAAACACTGTACATAAACAACTGTACATCAACCCACTGTTAAATCAACACATGTACATTCCAACTTATTGCTACATCAACACTGTACATCAACATGTACTTCAACCACTGTTCTTCAAAATTGGCTGCATTAATACATTTGTACATAAACATGTACATCAACACTGTACATCTACATCTGTACATCAGCATTGTACATCAACATCTGTACATCAACTCTGTTTCAGCTAACATGTACATCAACACTTACATTCTAAAACTGTACTTCAACATTGTACATCAAAACTGTACTCAATCTTTGTTACATCAACACTGTGCATCAACATTGTACATCAACACTGTACTTCAACACGGTACATCAACAATGTACATCAACATTGTTACATCAACATTGTACTTCAACCACTGTTCATCACAACACTGTTCTTCAACATTGTACAATCTACTCTGTACAATCTAACACTGTACTTCAACACTGTTTAATCCAACATTTGTAAATCAACATTGTCATCACATGGTACATCAACAACTTGTACATCAACACTGTACATCTAACATCTGGTTACATACAACACTGTCATCAAACTCGGTTCATCAAAATTTGTAAATCAACATCTGTACTTCAACACGGGTACATCAACACGGTACTTCTACACTGTATCATCAACATTGTACATTCAACTTTTGTACATCAACTTGTATCATCAAAATTTGTACATCTATACTACTGTACATCAACTATGTACATCAAGCGAACCACTGTTCATCCAACACTGTTACTGCAAACATTGTACATCTACACCTGATACTTTCTAACTGTTAACATCAACACTGTACATCATCAATGTTCATCAAACAAGTGTACATCAACATGTTCTTCAATATGTTTCAACACTGTACATAATCATGGTAAATCTACAGTGTTTATTTCAACATTGTATACTTTCATCTTCTGTAACTATCAACTTCTGTACATAACATTGTACATCAACACTGTACATCAACCCCTGTACATCATCCTGTTCATCAAACATGTACATCTTACAATGTATTTCAACCAACGGTACATCACAATGTACATAAACACCCTGTTAAATCTACATGTACATCAACACTGTACATCAACAACTATAAAGTAATTACACTCGTATCATCATCCAATGGTTTATCTTCATGTACATCATATGTTCATCAACACTGTACATCAATCATGTACATCAACACTGTACAACCCCATCAACAATATACTTCAACACTGTACATCAACACTGTTCATCAACTCTGTAATCCAAAATGTACATCAAACACTGTACATCAAACACTATACATTCAAACTGTACATCAACACGGTACATCCAACCACTGGGACTTCAACCCACCTGTACTTCAACACTGTATCATCTACAACTGTTCATACATACACTAACATCAACTCTATACATCAACACTGGACATTCAACACTGTACTCAACACTTGCTACATCAACATGCTACATCAAACACTGTACATCAACACTGTACATCAACAAGGCACCACATCAACAATGTACATCATAAACTATACATCAACATGTACATCAACACTGTTATCATAACACTGTACATCATCCACTGTACATCAACAACTGTACTTCAACTCTGTTCATCAACACTATACATCAAACACTGTACATCAACATGTACATCAACACTGTACATCAACACTGTACATCAACACTGTACATCAACACTGTACATCAACACTGTACATCAACACTGTATTAAACAAACAGCATGTGTCCGACAAGGCTTAACGTATACATCACTATTGCTCTCTACAGTGTGTGTGTGACTCTTCCTGTTGTTGTGGTTTCAGGGGTCAGTTCATCAGCTCCGTGCTCGCTCTGCAACTGATTGCTTCTAGGTCACTCTCCACCCTGCTCAATGAGCTTTATCATACCTGTCTTGAAACTTGTATGGGTTACTGACTCCACTTACGTCCTCACTTTTCCAGTCTATTTCACTGTCTGACAACTCTGTGACTAAAGAATACTACCTACATCACTTGACTCATCTGTGTGTGTGTGTGTGTGTGTGTGTATGTGTGTGTGTGTGTGTGTGTGTGTGTGTGTGTGTGGGTGGTGTGTATGTGTAGTGGTGTGTGTGTGTTCTAACCTATTTGTCACTCAACCTACTTGTAGTATGAGGGGTCGAGATCCATGTTCCTAGGCCCCGCCTCCATCAATGGTCGCTATAGGTCAACTCTCTGAACGTGTGCCTTTATCATAACTTGCTTAAAACTATGTAATGGATCGTGCCTCCACGACATTCGTTCCCAAATATCTCCACTCCTGGAACTACTCTTGGCTGAAGAAATTACTTCCTAATTTTCGGTGATTCTTCTGTGCCTCTTCAATCTTCCAACTGTTGCCCCTTGTTGAGAGTGACATCTCTGGAACATCCTGTCTTTATCCACATTATCAATTCCTCCTGTATTTTGTTGTCATTTATCAGTCTCCCCTATCTCTCCTGTCTCCAGTTGGTCGTCAGGACTGATTTCCTTTAACCTCTCCTCGATTAGGACTTACCTCTTAGCTCTGGGCTTGTTTTGTTGCAAACCTTTGCAAATTTTCTCTAGTTTCTTCACGTGCTTGGCTTGGCTAGGTATGTGGGTTCCAAACTGGCTGCCGCATACTCCCAATATGGGCTAGCGTACACGGGTGTACAGGGTTCCTGAATATGATTCCTTATTTAAGATGTGGGGGAATGCTGTTCTGAGGGTTTGCTT
Organism: Cherax quadricarinatus; assembly: GCF_026875155.1. Lineage (NCBI taxonomy): Eukaryota > Metazoa > Arthropoda > Malacostraca > Decapoda > Parastacidae > Cherax > Cherax quadricarinatus. Next base: position 7,174 of record NW_026507032.1, on the reverse strand, counting down.
AGGCGCCCATATGCTGCAGCAGTTAGTTGGTAGATGTGCGCTTCAGGAGATGTAGCCTGTTGTTTAATCACCCCAAGACTTCTTTTTCTTTGAGTGAGGTTTGTAGTCTCTGGCTCCCTAGAGTGTACTCCGTCTGCGGGTCTTCTTTGCCCTTCCCCAATATCATGACTTTGCACTTGGTGGAGGGTTGAACTCCAGGAGCCAATTCCTGGACAAGATCTGCAGCCTGTTCAGATCCCTTGTAGTTCTGGCCTGGTTCTTCGTTCGAATGAATTCTTCTCATCAACTTCACGTTCATCTGCAAACAGGGGACTCTAGAGGTTCATTTCCTTCCGTCCTGTCGTTCACAAAATACCAGACAACAGCACTGGTTTCCTTGGAATGGCCCTTTGTGGGACCTCGATGGTCACAAGGTGCCCACTCTGACACCTACGCCTACGTTACCATGACTCGCTGCAGTCTTCTGGACAAGTATTCCCTGATCCATGCAGTTGCCCTTCCCTGTTATACCTGAGACAGTGACCATGGTACTGTTCTTCAGTGCCTGCTTGGACAGTGACCATGGTACTGTCTTCTAGTTGCACTGCTGGTCAGTGACCTTAGTTACTGGTCTTCTAGTGCAATGCTGGACAATTGACCATGGCACTGTTCTTATAGTGCCTCTGGGGGGACAGTGACCATTCGGTTACTTCATTCTAGTGCCACTGCTGGACAGTGAACATGGTATTTCTTTAATGCACTGCTGGACAGTGACCATGGGGGGGCGGTACTTAGTCTTCTAGTGCACTGCTCTGGACAATGGACCATGGTACTTGTCTTCTAGTTTTGTGCATGCGGGACAGTGTCCATGGTTTACTGTCTTCTAGTGCACTGCTGGACAGTTGGACCATGGTTACTGTCTTTCTAGTGCACTGCTGGACAGTGCACCATGGTCTACTTTCTTCTTAGTGCACGGCTGGGACAATGACCATTGCACTGTCTTCTAGTGCAATGTTAGGGGACAGTGACCATGCTTACTGTCTTCAGTGCCACTGTAGGACAGTGACATGCTTAATGTCTTCTAGTGCACTGCTTAGGACAGTGACCTTGCTACTGCTTTTTAGTGCACTTGTAGGACAGTGACCCATGGCTACTGTCTTCTAGTGCACTGTAGGACAGTGACCATGCTACTTGTTTCTAGTGCATGGTTGGACAGTTGACCATTGTTATTGTTTTCCAGTGCAGCTTAACAGTGACCATGGGCACTGTCTGAACATGTGACGATGGTACTGTCTTGTAGAGCAAAGCTAGAAGCGTTAGGCAATCCATCCTTGTTCAGCAAGACTGTAGTTGTCCTCGACGGTGTTTTTTTCCAGCTGTATTCAGGGAGAAGTTTGTGATGGGAGAAAATGAGAGAGAGACATTGAGGGAGGACAATAGAGGCGAGAGACATGAGGGAGGATTGAGAGAGAGACATGAGGGAGATTGAGAGAGAGACATGAGGAAGGATACATGAGGGAGATGACATAGGAAGGAATGGAAGGGAGAGGACATGAAGGGAGGAATAAGGGAGATGGGACATGAGGGAGGATTATAATGAGGGTTAGGATGTTTAATGCAATAATCAATAGCCTGGGTTATCAGAATGGCTGTGGGTTGGATTTCATTGCAAGGTTTTATGTGTGGGTAGTGAAGCTTGTTGTGTGTTGTGTGTGTGTTGTTGGTGTGTGTGTGTTGTGTGTGCTGTGGGTGTGTGTGTGTCTCGCTCGCGCGCTCGGCGGTGTGGTGTTGTGGTGTACTCGCCTAATTGTTGGTTTTTTGCAGGGGTAGAAAGATCTCAGCTCCTGGCCCCGCCTCTTCAGTGATCGCAACTGGATTCCCTCTCTCTCTCTTGATTCCTGAGCTTTGTCATACCCTTCTTAAAATATGTATGGTTCCTGCCTCCACTACTTCACTTGTAGGCGATTCAACTTGTGACAAATCTATGATGAAGATATAATTCCTAACGTCCCTGTGGACTTCGTCTGAGTCTTCAGCTTCCAGTTGTGACCCCTTGTCCTGTGTCCCCTCTCTGGAACATCCTATCTTGTCCACCTTGTCTATTCCACGCAGATTTGTATGTCGTTATCTTGTCTCTCCTGAACCTTCTGTCATCCAGTGATGTCAGTCCGATTTTTTCCTTAACCTTTCCTCGTACGACATTCTCCCTTGAGTAAGGGACTAGGCCTCTGTTGAAAACCTTTGTACTTTCTCTCACTTCTTGACGTCGCTTGACCAGGTGTGGGTTCCAGATGTTGAGCCTGCACTATTCCAAGTATGGGCCTAACATACACAGTGTACAGTGTCCTTGAAACGAATCCTTATTTAAGGTATAGGAACGCTATTATCAGGTTTGCCAGGCACCCGTATGCTGCAGCGGTTTATTTGGTTGATGTGTGCCTCCGTACGTGATGTGTCTCGGTGTTTGGTTCACCCAAGAAAGTCTTTCTCCCTGGGATGAGGTCTGTAGTCTTTGCTCCACCTGCCATATACTTGGGTCTGCGGTCATCTTTGCCATCCCCTATCTTACATGATCTTTTTTTGCATTTGGCTGGAATGAATTCGAAAGTAAGCCAGTTCTGGAACCACATGTCAGCACTCTCCAGGTCTCTTTGCAGTCCTGACTCCAATCATCGTCGTGTGTATGTTTAATTCTTCTCATCCAACTTCACGTCCATCTGCGAACAGGGGGACACTTCAGAGTCGTATTCCCGTCCATCATGTCTTTCACATATATCAAATAGCACTGGTTGTCCTAGAACTGCACCCTGTGGAGCCCAGTAGTAACAGGCGCCCACTGTGATACTCTTCACGTACCCAGGACTCGTTTTGCTGCCTCCCTGTCAGGTATTCCCTTTCCATTGCAAGTGCCCTTCCTTTTACGTGCGCTGAAGTCCTCCAGTTCTGCATAGAATTCTCTTGGGGGAACTGTGTCAAAAGGCCTTCCTGCAGTTCTAGGAAAACACAAATCTACCCACCCCTCTCTCTGTGTCTTAATTCTGTTACCTTGTCATAAAAACTCCAGGAGGGTTTGTAGATACATACGATATGCCTTGCAGATGAAGAACCCATGCTGGGGTTTTCATTTATAATCTTGGTTCTTTCCAGTGTCCTGTCCACTCTACCCTCCTGATAATCTTATCCATGACTCTGCACACACTACATGATCAGAGACACAGGTCTGTAGTTTAGTGCCTCGTTTCTGATTCCTTTCTTAAATATGGGGACTACATTAGCTGTCTTCCATTTCTCAGGTAGTTGCCCAGTTTCAAGGGTTGTGTTGAAGATTTGTGAGGTTAGAGGCAACACGCATCTCTGCCATACCTTCTCTAAGGAACCCATGGGGAGATGTTGTACGGTTCCATCGCCTTTGGTTTGTCACGGTCACTTAAGAGCTTCTTCACCTCCTCCTCTGATTGTTCGTATAGTCATTCCAACACTTCGTTGGTATATTCCTCTTGATGTTCCCTTCTGTTGGCTGTCTTCCCACAGCTTTCCTGTCTCTATGTAAAAACTTCCTTTAAAATCTCCTTTTGTTCAGCTCTCACATACCTCCTGATCATTTCTTGTGAGTTCTCCACTTCTGTCCTTAATCTGTCACCTGGTCTTTGACTGTTGTTCTTTTCTCCTTATGGTGGCTATACAACAGTTTGGGCTCAGTATTGATTCTCGATGCTATGTATTTTCATAATTCCTGCGGCCTCCTCACTTACACTGTGCGTACTCATTCCTGGTCTGCGACTGATATCCCCTATTTTGTGGTGTTCTCTGGTCTTCGGTACTTTTTTTCCATTCTTCTATTGCACTTTGTTTTTGCCATCCTTACATCACGCTCACGGGTAAACCAGGGGCTCGCCTCTGGTCTTCCCGTTGTTACCTTGTTTGCCTTGGGAATGAACCTTTCCACTGCATCCTATGCATTTTGTTGCTTAACAAAATTCCATCATTTTCAATTTACTGGCTTTCCTGCCAGTTCTCTGTCCCACTGGAACCTCCCGCAGGTAAGTATCTTCAACCCTATGTTAGTCCCCTTTTTTAGTCAGGCTTTTTCCCATTTCTTACTCCTGGTATTCTCTCCTCTTGCAAGTCTACTATGTATTTCAAAGCACAGAACCACAGTGGTCGCTAGCTCATAGGTGACCGCCTCATACTTGATGCACCTCAATGGTGTCTTGTAGCTGCCCAGGGTGAACACAAGGTCCAATCTTTCTGGTTCATCCTCCCTCTCACTCTGTTAGTGTCCTTAACATGTTGGATGTGTGTGTGTGTGTTTGTGTGTGTGTGTTGTGCCTGTGATGAGCGTGTGTGTGTGTGCGTTGTGTGCGTGTTTGTGTGATTGTGTGTGTGCGTGCTGTGCTTGTGTGTGTGTGTGCGTGTTGTGGTGTGTTGTCGTGTGTGTGTGTGTGTGTGTGTGTGATGTGCGTGGTGTGTGTGTGTGTGTGTGTGTGGTGTGTGTGTGTGTGTGTGATGTGTGTACTCACTCAGTTGGGGGTGCACGGGGTTCGAGTCAAAGCTCATGGCCCCGGCCTCTTCACTGGTCGCTACTAGGTCACTCTCCCTGAAAGTGAGCTTATTCATACCTCTGCTTTAAAGTATGTATGGATCCCGACTCCACTACATCCTTCCCAAAACTATTCCACTTTCCTGATACTTCTGGCTGAAGAAAATACTTCCTAAAACATCCCTGTGATTCATCTGTGTTCCAACTTCCAACTGTGTCCCCTTGTTGCTGTGTCAGTCTCTGGAACATCTGTCTTTGTCCACCTTGTCAATTCCTCTCAGTATTTTGGATGTAGTATATCATGTCCCCCCTATTCTCTCCTGTCCTCCGTCTTTCCACTATTTTACCCACCTGACTTACATTACCCCCCCACATCTTCCCACCTGGTCTACATTATGTTCCACTACTTCCCCACCGGTTTTAAATTTTATGCCCCCACTATCTTCCCACCTGGTTTACTTATCCCCTCATTTTCTTTACCCATGGCTTCATTATGCCCCCCATATTTCCCCACCTGGCTCTACTTAAGATTTTCACGGACCCCCCTAACCTTTTCTAAATTTTCTAACTTGCTTCGTTTTCTTGGCGGTTTTTTAGATTAAACCCCTTGGGGTTTACGAGATCTTTAAGGCGCATGAAGTATTGACCCCCAAGTAACCTAACCCTTTAATATGGGTAATGGGGGATTAAGTAAATTTTAACGTTGTAATCTGAGATGTACACCCCCAATGTACATGCAATTTTCCTTCTCAGTGTTCACTCGAGATAAACCGTCCGGGTTATATGTGCTCCCTCTTGTTTTGGGAATTGGTTTTAAAACATATCGACTAAAACTAGGTCATATTAAGCTCCAGTAACCTGCTTCACCACCAGAAAAAGATTACCTCAGTAACTGAAGGAAGACTCAACACTAAACATTACTAAACACACACACACACCCAAAACCCACACACACACACACACACACACAAAACACACACTCACACTCACAACACACACAAAACTCACACACACAAAACCACACACCACACACACACACATCACACTCACACACTCACATAACAACACACACACAACACACACACACACACACACACAAAACAACAAAACACACAACCCACATTTACACTCACAATTACATACACAACAACACAACAACAACACAAAACACACACAACAAACACAACCAACAAACACACACACAACTAACACCACATCACACACAACACAACACAAAACACAACACAACACAACAACAAACACACACACACAAACAAAACATCACACACTCACACTCAAACAACACACACACAACACACACACACTCACACACTCACAATCACACACACACAACACAAAACACAAACAACACACACACACACACTCAACACTCACCACAAACACAAACACAAACAACAACACAACACACCCACACCCCACACACACACAAAACTCAACACTCAACTCAACACACAAAAACACACAACCCACACACTCACACACCCCACACACCACACACCACACCCACTCACCCCACACACACCACCACTCACACCCACACTCACCATCACATCACACACACACACACAACACAACACACCCACACACACACACACACACCCCACACACCACCCCAAAACCACACACACACACCACACACCACACACACACACACACACACACACAAAAAACCACACACACACACTCAAAAACCCCAACCCCACCACACACCAACACAACACAACACCCAACAACACACAACCACACCCCACACACAACAAACACACAAACCCCAACCCCAAATCACAACACCACCCCACACACAACACACAAACCAACCCCCCCCCCCCACACACACAAAACACCAACACACCACACACACACACACACACACACAACCCCACACACACACCACCCAAAACCCACACACACAACAACACCACCCAAACACACCCCCAAAAAACACACCACACACACACACACACACCCCAAACCACCCCACACACAACACAACCCACAACAAAACACCACACCACAACACAACAACACAACCCCAAACCCCAACAACACACACACAAAACACAACACACCACACACACACAAACCCCACCACAACACTCACCCACCCCACAAACCCCCCACACCCAACACACAAACACCCCCAACACACACACACCTACACCAAACCCCCCCCACCCCCCCCCCCCCCCCCCCCTCACCACACACCCCCCCCACCACCACCCCCCCCCCCACACACACACCCCAACACAACCCCACACAACACACACACACACACACACACCACTCAAAACCCCCACAACACCCCACAACACCCACCAAAAACCCCCCAACACACCCCACACACACCACACACACCCCCCCCCCCACCCCCCCCACCCAACCCCACCCCCACCACCAAACCCCCACCCCCCCCCCAACACACACACACAACACTCACACACAAACAACCCACACACAACCACACCAACAACACACACCCACACACACACACACACACACACACACACTCACACACACACACACCCCCTCACACACACACCCACCACACACCACACATACCCACACACACCCCCCCCCCAAACCACACACCACCCCCTCACACACACCCCACCACCACAACAACCCCACACACAC
>NW_026507031.1:10000-18361 GCF_026875155.1 Cherax quadricarinatus | reverse complement strand
ATATGAAGATACTAAAGGTTCAATGTTTTTTGTTTTTAATTTGTTTTCCTCTCGTTCAAAGCATCCCTAAGGTAAAACGGAACTGGGTATAATTTTCGTTTGATGGGATTGTCCGTCACTAAGTCAATCTTATGGACTACTGTGGAGGTTAACACCTGGAATATCAGTAAAGAGTCTGAAAAGTTACTCACACTTGAAGTAGTTCATGTCTCTTATGGTCATCCAAAGATTCTTTAAATATTAATGTTGGTTGCGCCACGAGTGGTCAAGAGTCACCAAGTCATGTAGTTTCTTCTTATAGTCTAGTTTAGAGGTGTCAATTACGCACTCTTTTACATTCTTCAGTTGTCTTATCAAGTTCGTGTGGAAAAACTAAGTCAAAGTTATTAAGGCAGTTAACCGAATTTCTTCAGTAATATTTCTTAAGGATGTTGATATGATAAAGCTTAGGTTTCCCTTGACTTCTATGAGGTAATCAACTTTCCCACAAATTTTTAATACTTTATATGGACCTTTCCAAGCTACTAATAATTTATTTGACTTGATAGGCAAAAGTACAAGAACTTCATCCCCTACTTTAAAACTTTCCTCTGATTTTTTAGAATCAAAATAGGTTTTGTACTGGTCCATTGACAAAGCTTAAGTTTTTCAAAACTATGTCAGAGGTTCCTCAAGTTTGGTTTCAAAGGTCAGGAGAAAACTGGTAAGAAGATGAACCTCAGCATTTACCCCCTAAACTAGTCCATAAGTCATGAGGAATGGGACAGTGGACTTCTGGCCGGTCTACCATAGAGAAAGTTCAAAAGGTGAAAAACCCCCAAAGAGTCACTGGGAACTTCCCTCATGGAAAACAAAGCACAGGGTAGGTGACGATGCAACTCCTTGGGTTTAAAGGGGGAGCAAAGTTTCCTTAAAATGGACTTGAGAATCGAATGCTGGTGCTGAATCCTCCCATTACAGCTGGGTTGATAGGGTGTGGTGAAGAGAAGCTTCACTCCCAGAAGTTGGTATGGGATGTTGCATTAAGCCCAGATGTGAATTGTGTCCCATGGTCAGACAAAATTTTCAAAGGATGCCCACTCTGGAGAAGATGGACAAAAGTGCTTCAGCTCCCTCTGTAGTAGTTATGGTCTTTAAGGGTACGGCTTCAGGGAAACTCGATGCATAATCAACTAGTGTTAATTATATCTATGTCCCCCGATGAAAGTGGAGATAAAGGACCAACGATGTCAATAACTACTCTTTCAAAAGGTACCGTAAAGACTGGCATTTTGACCATATGTTACTCCCCTGGTTACCTCGGGAGGATGGGGGTTTGGGCCCAACTTTACACGATCTACAATATTTTATTGACATCTGAGGACATTTTTGGCCAAAAATAGGTTTCCCTAATTTTTTTTAAGGTTTTACGATGCGAGAAATGTCCGGCCACTGGCAAGTCATGAGCCATTTTAAGAACAGTCTCTCTGTATTCACTTGGAACAACTAAGATGGGAATAGTCTATCTTATTGAATTTAATTTGAATAATGACTTGTACAAGATACCTTTTATATATTCAAATTTATACGAAAGTTTTTCCTTTGGATAACTTAATTTTGTTTGCGGCATTATGGCAATTTTGAAGAGAAGGGGATTACGTTGTAAATTGACAAAGGAGTCCTTCGGGTATACTAAAGGCTTAAAGTCAGGGGAAAATCAAGGATGGATAGTAGGAGAAGCCTGGGCTTTGGTCTGAGCCCTAGTCAAGACTTTTATGGTATCGGAGGTGATACCTTTACTTTCATCTAACAAGTTAACCGGTGATCCTACTTCCTCGCTTTCGAGAGTAACATCACTGATTTTTAATCCACATGAATCTCACAGACATTGTCTAATCTGAACTTTTTAGGGACTTTCTCTGACTCTACAGGGGAAAAGGATTTGAAACACTTATATCCATCTTTGGTGATGAAAGGTCAACCTCAGAAGGGAAGAAAGGCATTTTACATTACCCATTTAGTACGGAGCAAGAAGTGATGGGAGCTAGTACGGCTTCAGACCAAACATGTGAACCATTTAGACCTAATGTAACAACAGATGGTAGGGAAAGTGTCCATACGGCCAAGTAGTCTGAAAGTATGCAGAGGAATGAGTTTCTTTAAGAATAGGGAAAGCTTATCAGAAAAAGACTATACATGTGCATCCAGTGTCTCGTTTAAAAAGGTAGATACATTAAGTCCATTAAACTGTTCCTGAAAAGAAGGGTGCTTGGTCATTACAGTCTTTAAAACATCTTCCAACTTTTTGGACCTTATTAGAAAGGGCAATCTGGACGTTTATGTCCCTTAACACGACACAAATGACAAACAGGAATAAAAGAAATCTTTTTACTTTCCATTAGAGGTTTGATTTCTTAAGGTCTGATGAACCCTTGCCCTTAGGGTTTGTCCCTTTAGGTCTTTATAGGAATGTGAACCTCAGCATACAGGTCAGCACCCTCAGAAACTTCCTCAGCTTTAATCAGGTTACGTTCTCTGATGAATGTTTGTATTAATGGGGAAGAGCTGTCAGGAAGTGGCCCAGCAACCATGAAGTCTCTAAGAGATTCATAATTGTAAATCAATTCCTGAACTCTCTATCCAAAAGTCGAGCAAACGAAAGAGTGTTACCTGTAACTGCTGAAAGATTGGCCAGGCTTGTAAGGTGGCTTTACCTGAAATCCTTCCTGTAAGAATTAGTGGTTTTTTTTGATATGCTTTAAGGATTGCCTTCTTCAGTAGGTTATAATTGCATATGATATCCTGCAACAAGTTGCATAGATATTCAAGGCTTTACCAGAAAATAACATTCCTAACCTGGTAGCCCAGGTGTCAGCAGGCCATTCACAGAGGGTAGTGGTATTTTCAAACCTGATAATTTTAATGAAGTTATGTCTTCCCCCTCTGTGAAGGGAGGTGAATTAGGTGTTGGAATATGTGCACTAGCTGCACGTTGTTCCATTACTCCTTCATCTAATTGCTATTGTGAGAAAGTTAACTTTTTTTCTCCAATTCAAGGCGAGCTTGTTCGAGTCGCGATCCTTTTCTCTCTCCCTTAATCATATTCTCTATCCTTTGCTCTTTCCTCAAGTTCCTTAATTTAACTTGTTCCTCATGTACTTTAGCTCTTTTCCCCGCGTTGTCTAGCTCTTTTCCCCACGATCAAGTCTATCACGTCTTTTTGTCTTCTCTTTCGATTCTCTCTCGATCCTTTTCCTTTCTCTTTCTCTTTCTAACTGTCCCTCTTCTCTCTCAATTCTCTCTCTCTCAATTCTCTTTTCACTCAATTCTTTTCTGGATCTTGCACTAATGAAAGATTCAAAAATTTTCCCTGTTATTCCTAACTTACTTCCAGATTCATCAAAAAGGGGTATTCATCCATACTTGCAAGAATAACTTAAACTCCCAGGGGGAAAACTGAAAGGGGTATCAAAGAAAACGGAGGGTTCAATTCCTGCTCCGCTCAAACTGTAAAAACCGGAGGGTTCGATCCCTACTTCAATTGAAACAAATGTATTAATGAAACAAAGGGTTCTATGCCGGCTCGAGCAAACAGTAAGTAGAAGGGGGTTTCATTTGACCATCCAATCTTCTCACCAACAAATCAAGAGTGTCCTATGAGAGTTCCCTTGATATAATAAAGAGCTCAATGAAACAAATTGTCACTGGAAAATCTCGGGGCCCCTAGGTCAAATCCTCCAAAGTGTTTTCAAGCTAACAAGAAGGTGGCAAAATTTTAACTTTTATATCCTGCCTGATTTGACTTCAAATAAATTGAGACTATAACAATCACCAAATCTTTTAATTTACCTGTACCTTTAGTCCTACTAAAGAGAATGATAAACTCATGGCTGGTGGGTAACCGTCTTGGTATGTGGCATTGAAGTTCCAATGGTAGATTCGAGATGGAATTGAATCTTGATTCTGTCGAGTTGTATCCTGGCAAGGTCGCCACTTGTAAAGACTTACTCAATCCTGTAATAACTTCAGACAGTATTCCCAAGGCTGGCCCCTACTTAGGAAAATTAATGAATGGGGAAAAGAAATAATAACGACGAACATAAAAAAACTTTATTATATAGAAATTTATAAAATATAAAACACTTAAATATGAAATATTAATCGCACATTAAAAAAAATGAAAAATGAAAAATATAAATGATTACTAAATTTTCAACGCTCTTTTAAAAAACTTGGGAGTCTGGTGTTGGTGACACTGCTTGTTGAAATAGTAGCCGTTGCCCATGATGGGGGGGGGTGCGTCAGGTGTTGGTTACAACCCACTGGGTAGTTCTTCACAGTATGGCCTTGAGTTTTCTATCGACAGGAAAGCAGGTTCTTTACAGTTGCAACGGATGAGGGGGTTACGTCCTGAAATTTCTACAGGTGCCCCAGGTAATTAAATCAAAAAGGGGAAGTCTCAGGATGATAGTCCATCTCCATCAGTTCTACTCTTTGATTGGCAGGTGCCCTCTCTGTCATCCAAGCTGGAAAGATAGACAGGTTACCCATGCTTAAGAAATCACTCTCCATGATAAGTACAATACCTAAAGATGTGATTATTACAACAGTCAACTTAGAGCAAGATGAAAGGACCAAGTTTATTATTGGTCAAAGTGAAGCTTTCACCAATAAATCTACTAGAATACAAGGCAGGGCATATACTTACAGTAGTGCTGGGAGCTGTGAGTCTAGTGATTACTGTTTGGCCCGGAGCCCCACACTTTCACCTTCGGGGGGGGGGGGGGGGAAGGAGGGGAAGGGATAGGGGGAGCTAGACTGACCTACCTTAACAAGCAGCCGGAAGTCAAACTATTTTTCCCGGGTGGGGGGAAAAAGGCGGGAATAACGTGAGCTTGATTACCCTACCTTAACAAGTAGCCGGCAATGAAACTATTGTTATATATACTCCCTCGCTACTCCTATCTATTGAATTTTTCCCCTCACGTTTTTTGATAGGAATGAATGGATACAAATGGTTTTTAATTCTTGACATGCTGTTGGAGTGTGAGCAAAGTAAACTTTTATGAAGGATTCAGGGAACAGGCAGGCGAATTTGAGTACTAGAGATGGGAAGTACAGTGCCTGCACTTGAAGGAGGGGTGTTAATGTTGCAGTTTTATAACTTTTGTGTTAAAGCACCCCTCAGGCAACACAGTGTTTAGAGTGAATGATGAAAGTTTTACTTTTTTGGGCCACCCTGCCTTGGTGGAACGACCAATGGGGTTTATATATATATATATATATATATATATATATATATTATATATATATATATATATTTATATATATAGATATATATATATATAGATATATTTGTATTATATATATTATATTATATTATATATATATATATATTTTTTATATATATATATATATATATATATATAATATATTAATATATTATATTATATATTTATATATAAAATATTTATATATGTATATGTCTATCTATCTCTCTCTCTCTCTCTCTCTCTCTCTCTCTCTCTCTATATATATATATATATATATATTTTATATATATATATATATATATATATATTATATATATAGCGTTAGCCAAGGGGATGTAAAACGAAAGCCTGCAATTATTCTATCTGATGGTATCTGGTGTCTTTTGTCTCTCATAAATATGCAAGATTACAGGTACATCTTGCTACTTTTACTTACACTTTGTTCACACTACACATACATGTACATGTTTATTTATACAGTCTCTTCTGAGTTTTCTTTGATTTTATCTTAATAGTTCTTGTTCTTATTACTTTTCCTTTTATATCTATGGGGAAGTGGAATAAGAATCTCTCCTCCATAAGCCATGCGTGTTGTAAAAGTCAGGAACAATAGGCTAGTAACCCCATTTCCTGTAATAATTACTAAAAAGAATAATAAGAAGAAAATTGTCAAAGTGGGAAGTCTGAATGTGCGTGGATGATGTGCAATTGATAAGAAAAAGATGATTGTGGATGTTATGAATGAGAAGAAGCTGGATTTTCCTGGTTTTAAGTGAAACAAAGCTGAAGGATTTTGGGAGAGTTTCAGTCAGAAGGAATAAATTGGATTAGGTCAGGGGTTTCAAATAGACTTAGAGCTAAGAAGGAGTAGCAATAATGTTGAGGATAAGCTATGGCAGGAAAAAAGGGACTATAAACACATTAATTCAAGGGTTATATGGAGTAAATAAAGGTTGAATGTGAAAAGTGGGTTATAGTTAAGCGTATAGCAGATGACACTCGAATCTGCATGACAGTGTCTTCCATTGCAGACACTGCAAGGCTCCAGGTGGACATCAACCAAAACTTTCAGTGGGCTGCAGAAACAATATGAAGTTCAAAGATTTAGAAATTTCAATTTCTCAGATATGGTAACACGATGAAATTAAAACTTCATCAGGTACAAAACAAATTCTGGCCAACAAAATAGAGCGAAACACCAACGTCAAAGACCGGGGAGTGATATGTCAGAGGATCTCCCTTCAAGGACCAAACTTTGATCGATGATTGTAAAAAAAATGACGGGGATAATGAAAACCCTTCAAAACGAGGGTTGCCAACCCCTTTATGACATCTTCAGGTCACTTTTATCTAGGCTGGAATATTGCTGCCACAAACGCACCTTTAAAGGAGGTGAAATTGCTGCCCTAAAAAATTTTCGGGAAAACCCTTTTCACGGCACGATAATGGAGATAAAAAACCTCAATTACTGGGGGCGTTTGAGGTTTGAACCTGTTTTCCCCTGGATGCGGGTGGGAGATACTTGTTTATTACAATGGAAAATCTATAGGGATGTCCAAATTCCCACACAAAAAATCACTCACACGAAAGCAAAAGACTTGAAGACGATGAAACCCCCCCAATAAAAAGCATGGGTGTCACTGCACGTTAAGAGACCTACAATAAATGTCAGGGGCCCAAGAGTTCAACTGCCCCCCAGCCTTTGGGGGGTTACCAACGACCCCCGGCAGTCTTTAAATGGCACTGGACAAGTACCTAAAATCGGTTCCCGATCAGCGGGCTGTGGCGTACGTTGGGTTTTCGCGCAACAGCCCGGTTGTCAGGCTTGATCCCCCAGGAGGCCTGGTACAGACCGGGCAGCGGGGGCGTTGACCCCCCAACTCTTCCGGTAAACTCCGGGATCACCTGGAGAAGGAGAAGTGTAGAGGAGGGGAGAGATTTTTTTTTAAAAAGTTGGTGAATGCGTAGGGGTTTTGAAAAAAGTGTGAGAGTATGTGGTTGGGGGTTTTAATGTAAAGTGGGGAAAAATGTGGGGGAGAGTAGTAGGTTAAAATTTTGGGTTTTCCCGGGGTAAAGAAAAAAAGGGGGCCTTTAATTGAGCAATGAAAAGAAAAAAGTTTGTAATAAATAATACTATCTTTTGAAAAAGAGGATAAATAATATACCCGGGGGAAAAAAAATTAGATGTAAAAAAAGTAGTTTTTTAGATTATGTATTCTAGACAAAATTTTTTATGGGTAGGCTCCCGGGTGAACAGTTTATAGAGGGGCAAAATGATATATTGGATCATTATTTGTTGGAGAGGGGGGGAAAACGGAAAAAAGTAAGAGGGGGGTGAAGTTTTAAATAAAGGGAAGAGGAAGTTCAGGTGAGATTAGCAATATTTTGGCAGAAAAAGGTGGATTTGTGCAAGTATGAGTTGTGTGGGGGGTGGGGGGGGTTTAAGTGAGTTTGGGAATGTTTTAAAAATGGTATTAGACTGTGGGGGAGAAGTTTGTGGTTATAGGGGGTGGGTTTCAGGAGGAAAAAAAGGGGTGGAATTTTTGGAATGGAAGTAAAAGGGTGGAAAAAAGAGAAAAAGGTAACTTATGGGGTTTTTACAAAAAGCAGAAATGTTATAGTTAGAGTTATGGAGGTAAAAAAAAAGGTGAAAAGGTGGTGGAGAGTGAAAAGGAGAGCAGTGATGGTGGGAGAGGCATGTCAAGAAATTTTTAATTTAAAAAAAGAAAAAAAATTTTGGGGGAGTTAAAAAAGTTAAGAAAGCCCAGGGGGAAAGAATGGATTTTTCAGTTAAAAACAGTAGGGGAGTTTGTGATTTGGGAGATAGAGGGATTGGATGATGGGAGAATATTTTGAGGAACTTTTAAATGTCAAAAGAATTTCTGCATTTGGGCCAAAGAGGAAAACCCTCATTTTGGAGTGAAAAAAAGGGGCAGGATGTGGTGTGGGGAGGTGTGGAGGATTAGTGAATGAAAATGGGTTTTAAAGCAGTAGAAAGACGGGATAAAGACAGAAATGTTTAAAAGCAGGGGGGAAATTTGTGTTGGAGTGGTTGGTATTTTTTAATAAAAAAATGTAAAATAATAAATGTATGCAGAGAACATGTATA
>NW_026507031.1:0-5000 GCF_026875155.1 Cherax quadricarinatus | reverse complement strand
GGGAGGAAAAAGAGTAATTACTCTCATTTAACCCTCAAAGCGCAAGTTGATCAGAAATCAAACAAGAATCGAGGGCATGCATTGTGACTCTATGGTACATACATTCTTGTTGGAGAAAAATTTCTACAGCGAGGGGGGTATCAGCCCCTATCAGCCCTTTTCACCCTAAGGGGCCCACCCTCTAAGAGAGGTAAGCATCTTGTTCACTTCCACATCAAGTACACTTACTAAACAGATTGATTTACCAGCGTGTACAGTACTTATGTCATGACTTCTTTTCAAGAGACCAGTGAGTGCACCAATTTGAGTTAACGTGAGTGTTTAATCTCAGTACCACAACAGGAAAGGTACAGGGAAACTTCTACCTCACTTTATTATGCTTTCGCTTCCTGGTGGAAGTTTGACATGCAGGGGAAATATGCTTATGTTCAGTTTTCTTTGTAGTTGGGGGAAGCAAAGTCACGCAAAGAGCGGCAAGGGATTTTATTAGCTCAGATTACTTTTAACCCTGCAAGGAAACATAATACCGGGGATAACGAACAAAGAATACTGATCCGCCCCTGTTGTGCTTAAAAGTATTTCAAAGAAACACAGTTAAAACACTTACAGAGAAGTGTGATCAGCTTCTTTAGTGATATGACTGTGAATGATAAACAATACTTGATGAACAGTGTGTAAACAACGAGTGCTTGCAATCTGATGGAGTGTTTAACTGGAGTTTACCTGGAGAGAGTTCCCGTCGGGGGGGTCAACGCTCCAGCAGACCCGGGTCTGGTGACAGGGCCTCATGGTGGATCAGGGCCTGATAAAACCCAGGCTGTTACTGCTCGGTGCCAGCAAACCCACGTACGAACCAAGCCCGGTGATAATGGGTACCGACTTTAGGTGCTTGTCCCAGTGCCTGTGAAGGACAGCCACGGGTCTTATTCGGTATCCCCTTAATGTATGACTAGACGGCCCCTGACACTTATGGTGTTGTCTCTTAAGTGCTAGTGACACCCCTGCTTTTCTTGGGGTGTGGATGTTTGCATAGTCTTCCAAGTCTTTTGCTTTTGTTATGAGTGATTTTGTGTGCAAGTTCAGTTTATAGTCCTTCTTTATTTTCCAGTGTGTATATAATCATGTATCTCTCCCGCCTGCGTTCCGGGAAAGTACAGGTTCGGAACTTCAAGGCGCTCCCAGTAATTGTGTAGTGCGAAATTCTTCAGAAAGTTCCCGCTTAATCAAGACACCGATACTGAGTGAAAATTGGGCCTTTGGTACAGACACCAGGTAGGTTCTAGTAATTAATGAAACTAGCTAGGACAGCTGCACAGCAGATTGCTGATTCATGTCTTTTCTAGCATGTACACATACACTCGGTTGTAGTGGGTGTTACGCAAAAATGTGGGATAGCTGGGGGCTTTGAGCCTGGTCTAAGGGTATAAAGGTAAAAGTCTACAAACATCTCCAAGCCCCAAACGGCCCCCAAGGGCTATTCCCAGACAAAAACAGAAAGCGCTAAACTGGTATGTGTGACATAAAGGGGTTGCGGTAACAGAGGTTTAGTCAAAAATCTCAATTAGGAAAATATATCTATTTAGTCACCATAACATAACATAACAGAAAAACCTTAATCCCTAAACGCTCAAATGGGGGCTACACAAACCACAGCTGGATGAAGGTCCAGCCACCATACCATAGGCCTCCGTAAGAGTCAAGCCATCTATCCACACCTCATTATCCTTATTTCCTCACTCCTCCAACAGCACCCTGACCATATCAAGCGTGGGTCGTGAACATACAGGTAGGAAGCATTATGAAAGCCTATGGCTTGAGTTGGACTAAACAAAATGAGTGCATCTAACTACAAGAACTTATCTTAATATTACCAGCATTCCAACGCCAGCCTATACACACCATGGTAAAACGTCTCCTGACTCCCACCTAACCACGCTTTATTCTGCGTACCCAATATCCTTGGAAAATTAATCATTAACAGAATTTCTTTTAATTACAGTTAGAGTTACTTTACAGTACCCCCAAAAATACACATCAATCATTTATAAAATTATTCTTTACAACTATAAATATTCATATATTATGGCACACTTCTCCACTATATGTACATTACGATGTCATGACAGAACCCTCGCATAAAACACCCCCAACTCCCAGACTATAGGTCTCACTCTGCTAGCGAGTCCCAAACGGACACCGTAGGCAAAAAGAAAAAGAAAATAAGCCCCACATCAAAGTCTGAGGCAACGGGCAAAAATGATAACGTCTTGTGGTACTACAAAATATGCAATATTAACAAACTGAGGTACTTAGATGGGCAGACTTATGAAACTCGCTGAACATAAAAGTGATCAATTTCTATGCCCAAGATCTCCCACAGTTACACGTTAGACAGTGTTTTAGAAAAAATGGCACCATTACAACAAGCAGCGCGCTGGCGTTGATGCCATTTTACCTAAATTACATCAAGCAAACTTATAAACGAGCAAGGTAAACTTTGTGCAAAAGTGCCCTGAGGAATTTGCCGTTTTTATGAAGTAAACACCAGAGTTCAAGTATGTTGCAAGCCAGCCAAACTGTAGGTGAACACACCAAAAAAACTTTTTTAAACACAGTAAGTACATTTTCCAGGAGTTCTAATAAAAGAAAATACAGATGTTTACAGAGTTAAATTCTACTTGAAGAAAAAACAAAATCACATTACCACTCAATTCACAGCCATCTTTAAGTATAGACAAAAAACTGGTTCCCCATGACACCCTCTGCGAGAATCCAGGAGAGCACTGGAGGAGGGGAAAATTATCAGGCCCTCAAAAACAATGGCAGTGCGATAGCGCACTATAAACTTGTTGGTGGGGACTGCGGCCATAAACCCTGGACGGTCATAATGCAAGACCCCCAAAAGGTGGACCTCCAAGGGACGACACCTAATGTCATTCAAGGGACCCTGGAGTCACCCCAGTGGTGATCCAAAATGGTAAAATTTAAAAGAGACCTGGTGAACCAAAACACCTCGGATTCAAAAAGACATGACCCAAAAAAGTGGCGGGAATCACCGCCTGCGCCACATTCCACTAAAACGTTAGGTCCAACAGTCTCTATACCAACATTTAATATGAGGCAGAGGCATTCAGCCAACACCTAAAAAACTGTAGCATACATTACCTAGGCCTTGGCCTTTGATGTGATCTACCCCCCTAATTCACACAACTAGGGAATCATGATACCTCCAGCTCCATGCTCACTGCCTTCTCTTTGGGAGGTCCAGGGTTCCATCTCCTCGTCTACTGCGAAATCACTGCAAAATAAGATTAGATAAAGTGACTCTTCTACACTACATTGTGCACTTTAAATCGAGCGAGGATGGACAAGGCATCAGCAACCACATTCTTGTCCCTTCACATAATGAATCACCAGACTAAGAGGTTGGGAGAAGAAAGAAGAACAAGGCCCACTAGTAAGTCTCTGATTGTGGTTCTCATTGAGTGAAGGAAACGTATGGGATTAGTCACTATACACAGTTTTATAGGGTGAACTGATGATATATACACCTAAAAATGTTCCCACTGCACACTAAAGAAAGCCCCCTTTTTTGGGGCTAGTGCTGCTGGTGTTTCTTCGTTTGCCGAAAAGTAGTGACTGGCAACAATTGCCCCTTTTACTTCTTGCGTGTACAGCCCCAAAAACCAGTATCATGGCATCTATTGTAGAGAAAATGGCAATGGGGAAATTTGGGACTAGCCAGCCAGGAGCACTTGTAAAAAACTTTTACATGTTCAATGCCTTAAATTTTCCAACAAAGTACATTGGGGGAGCGGTCAGTGATGGAGAGATCACCTTTGAAAAATTTTTGGCAGAACTTTCTATAAAAGTTCCCATCCCCAAAAAAAACCATAACCTTTTGGGTTTTTGGGTTACAGGATTTTTGTCTATAGCCTCCCTTGGCATTCACGGGGGCCCACCTTTCCCCTGGCCAAAAAATGCCAAAAAAGTTACTGGGTTGCCAAAAAACACTCTTTGCCAAATTAACTTGGCTTAGCACCCGGAGCCTAGAGAAAAGCTTTCAAACGCCTTACATCGACCAACATCGTAAAAATAACCAGGTTCAATATAACACCTCACCCCTTTGGCCCCGTATAACCTCCGCATTTTTGCGTTGAAACAGGAGGGTGCATTTTCGAAGCCCAAAAGGGGAGAAATTTTTTACTGAAAAAAACCCATCCGGGGTTACAAAAGCGAGATGTCACTGGCACGTGGGGTTTTAAAGGGATCTGGTAAAACCCTTTAAAAGGTCTAACTTACTTACTATTTTGCTCCCCCCCCGATCAATGACATATCCATTTAGGAGAGGAAAAAAAACAGCCCTTTCTTTTAAATTAACCTTACGGTATCAGTGCAATCCTCAGGGCCTCTGGTTTGGGAACCTCAACAGGGGGATGCCCACTCCTCTCCCCCTTTTATTATTAAATCATTGTAAGTAAAAATTTCCCTCCTTCTCCATACTTTTTCTTTTTGTGGGTTATTCTGAAGGGACCTGCCGAATTTGGTTAGGTTCCCCTTTCATCTATATCATGGGGGTTTAGCTTGCTTACACGAGGATATCCCCCAAAAAAATCCTCAAAATTCCAGAAAGGGAACCATTTGCCCAACCTTTCCTTACAAGACCCAACATACATTGTAAGGATCTTTTAACAAGCCCTGTTACTTTAAGGGGCATTGGGGCCCCCCCGTGCTCAGGTCCCCCCCGGGTCACCCACTATATTTACACAGCCCACCTTTTGGTGGGACCTTTCAGCCTGTTTATTGTACCACCCTTTTAGACTTCGGGCGCCCAGGGTGATCCAGACCTGATGGCCATGAACTTTCTTTTTTAAGGGCCCCGGCACCGGCTCCAATGCTAGTACCTCCCCCAATTCAAAGGTACGGGACGGCCCTTGCAGTCAATTTTTTTCTTCATCATGGTTGGTGTGTGCAGGTTTGCAGCCGCCAGATGCTTTTTA
>NW_026507030.1:0-25839 GCF_026875155.1 Cherax quadricarinatus | reverse complement strand
TAGAAGCTCTATCAGTGGAGACTGTAGTAAATAAAAGAGCTAAGCTAT
This sequence comes from Cherax quadricarinatus, assembly GCF_026875155.1. Lineage (NCBI taxonomy): Eukaryota > Metazoa > Arthropoda > Malacostraca > Decapoda > Parastacidae > Cherax > Cherax quadricarinatus. Next base: position 25,791 of record NW_026507030.1, on the reverse strand, counting down.
ATGTGGAGGCCCTAACAGAACCCGGCCAGTGAAAGTGACCTTCAAGGCAGAATCGACTTGGAACAGGATCCTGCAGGAGAAAGCATGATTAAGGGACATGCCGGCATACAGGAAGGTGTATCTCAATCACGACAGAACACAAGAAGAAAGGCAGAAACTGAGAGAGATGGTACAAAGGTGAAAGGAGGAAAGAGAGGGAATGGAGAAGACAGACAGGAGATGCTAGACACAGGAAGAAGATCAAATACAACCTCCCTCACAGCTTCCTATAGAAGCCTCTCAACCAGGTCAACCCCAGTGCAACCAAACACTCTAAACCAAAACACCCATGCCACATCCAATGCCCCAACCCACTACATTACAAACTCCACCCCCACAGCAACCACCCACAGTTCCTTATCAGGCCTCCCACTTCCCCAACCCCAATACACTTCCCAGACCACAGTCTTAGAAAAGAAGTTGAAGGTGTGGTATACAAATGCAGATGGAATAACAAGTATGAGGAGTGGCACGAAAGAATCAAGGAGACATCCCCAGACATAATAGCACTCACAGAAACAAAACTCACGAGAATAATAACAGATTCAGTCTTTCCACCCGGATATCAAATCCTCAGGAAAGACAGAGGGAGGAGAGGGGGAGGAGGAGTTGCACTGCTCATTAAAAATCAGTGGGGTTTTGAGAAAATGTAAGGAATGAATGGCAAGGGTGAAAGGGACTACTTAGTAGGAACAATCCAGTCTGAGGGACATAACGTGATAATTGCAGTAATGTACAACCCACCACAGAACTGCAGGAGGCCAAGAGAAGAATACGATGAGAGCAACAGAGCAATGGTCGACACACTAGCCAAGGTGGCCAGGAGAGCACACATGGGGGAGCAAAGTTACTAGTTATGGGTGATTTCAATCACAAGGAGATTGACTGGGAAAACCTGGAGCCCCATGGGGGTTCCAAAACATGGAGAGCCAAGATGATGGATGTGGTACTGGAAAACCTCATGCATCAACATGTTAGAGACTACCAGAGAGAGAGGAGAAGACGAACCAGCAAGACTGGACCTTGTATTTACCTTGAGTAGTTCGGACATCGAGGATATCTTGTATGAAAGGCCCTAGGGAGCTAGTGATAATGTGGTTCTGTGCTTCGACTACATAGTTGAGCTCCAAGTGGAGAGAGTAGCAGGAATAGGGTGGGAAAAACCAAACTACAAAAGGGGGAGCTACTCAGGCATGAGGAACTTCCTTCAAAACATTCAGTGGGAGAGGAAACTGACAGGAAAACCAGTACAAGAAATGATGTACTATGTGGCAACAAAATGCAAGGAGGCAGAGGAGAGGTTTGTTCCCAAGGGAAACAGAAATAATGGGAAGAACGGAACGAGTCCTTGGTTCACCCAAAGGTGTAGGGAGGCAAAAACTAGGTGTACTAGAGAATGGAAAAGGTACAGAAGACAGAGAACTCAGGAAAATAAAGAGATTAGCTGAAGAGCCAGAAACGAATATGCACAGATAAGAAGGGAGGCTCAGCGGCAATGTGAAAATGACATAGCATCGAAAGTCAAGACTGACCCGAAGCTGTTGTACAGCCACATCAGGAGGAAAACAACAGTCAAGGACCAGGTAATCAGACTGAGGAAGGGTGATGGGGAATTCACAAGAAACGACCGAGAGGTATGTCAGGAGCTCAACATGAGATTTAAAGAAGTATTTACAGTGGAAACCAGTAGGACTCCAGGAAATCAGAACAGGGGGGTACACCAGCAAATGCTGGATGAGGTACATGTAACCAAGGAGGAAGTGAAGAAGCTGCTATGCGAACTTGACACCTCAAAGGTGGTGGGACCAGGCAACATCTCTCCGTGGGTCCTTAAAGAGGGAGCAGAGATATTGCATGTGCCATTAACAAAGATCTTCTACACATCATTTGAAACTGGGCAACTCCCTGAGGTATGGAAGATGGCAAATGTAGTCCCAATTTTTAAATAGGGAGACAGACATGAGGCACTAAACTACAGACCTGTATCACTAATGTGTATAGTATGCAAGATCATGGAGAAGATCATCAGGAGGGGAGTGGTGGAGCACCTGGAAAGTTGTAGTAGCAACTAACCTTATATAATGGTACTTAGTGGGTGGAGGACTTCAATAGTCTCTTTTTTCTTGAAATACAACGTAATACTGTGAATTTCATATAACCTGTAGTTACCAACGTCCGCAATATACACTACGAGAAGCAATTGATTACTACAGAAAAAGCGTCCTCCCCAAAATTTCCACCAGTCAACTAATAGTGACAATATAGCTTTTATTTTGGTGGAGACGGAAAAAAAAAATAGACAAGCTAGATACAGCGATTGATAAACAAGGGTGAGGACGCGTTCGTCACTGCAGGAGTTGCCAGCAGTCACCGATTTCTTCAACACTCAAGTTATACTTTTGATCAGTCAAGATCACATATTACTCGGGTAGATAATTTCCATTAGATCCTTCATGTGTTAGCACAAAACACCGACCAGTAATGTTTTAAATAAGTGACCCACTGATCAGATCAATCGACTGGTCTGAAACCTTGACTGGTCCCGACCCTTGACTGGTCCAATAAAAAAAAAAAAAAAAAAGAAAAAAAAAATAAGGGAAAAAAAAAAAAAAAAAAAAAAAAAAAAAAAAAAACAAAGAACCTTGACTGGTCCGAACCCTTGACTGGTCCGAACCCTTGATGTCCGAACCCTGACTGTTTCAAATGGTTTCGTGGACAATAAAGCAGACTGTAACGATGGAGGGTTGTAGGCGCCCTTATAAACAAAACATAAAAATCAGGAACGTGACGGTAAGCAGTCCAATATACAAAAACAGTTATAAACAGAAATACAAATAGAATAGAGCATCATTTAAGTTTATTATAGAATATTCAAGAGGTTGCTAGTAGAATTGCAGTAAATCAACCATGAAAATCATTATGATAGCTGTGTGTACCTGGTGGTCAGCTCAAACAAACGGGCTTCCACATGGATAAATTGCCATTTTTGGTGAATTGGTGTCACCACCCCTTGTGCAAGATATCCAAGAACTAGCTACAAGCATATTAAACAAGAAGTGTTTTTGGTATGCCCAAATGAGAAAATCTGTGGACTAAAATCACAAGGTAAAGTAAAAGAGGACCACATCAAAGCTGCTTTCAATAAAAATCAGAAAGCTTTCCTACAACAGATTGGAACATAAAAAGCTGGGCTGAATGGTACTGCCTTGATACTGGCCATGTAGCACAAACAGTACGGCTGGAGGTGATGTCCTGGTAGCGGTAAATTGGGCTGATAGTGCTGTCCCTGGGGGACAGTAAGGTGAAGCTGGAGGTGCTGTTCCTGGGAGACAGTAATGGTGAAGCTGGAGGTCTGTCCTGGGAGACAGTAATGGTAAGCTGGAGGTGCTGTCCTGGGAGACAGAAAATGTGAGCAGGACATGCTGTCCTGAGACAGTAATGTGAAGCTGGAGATTTTGTCAGGAAGTCGGGAATATACACAGGAAGGAATACATATAAGTACCTCATATGGGACAAGGAGCCATAGTAGGGAAAACAAGTGAAAGTCAAAGATAAAATAAAACCAATATTGCAAACTAAAATACTGCAGGAAATAGCAAACAAGAGGAACTCCAATAGCAATAGTGAGGATATATTACCAAAAACAACAGGTGGAGCTCCGATGTTGGTGCTAGGGAGGATAGAATAAGACAGGGAAACATGCACCAACAGGAATACAGTCACAGAAACCCTAGGCAAGCGGAAACCAAGCCTGTGCCACATACTATGCACTTGGTATCCTGCTGGCATGGGAAATCTGGAAAAACAGATGGTACTGCCACTATGACCACCCTAGAAAATGCCATCACATATGACAACAGAAAATCAAACTCCTCTTCCTGTAACTTATTCACCCTGAACAGTTGTACCCCCCGGGGCTCTCAGTAGCAGGAAGCCTGCTTATACTTAATTGCAGGCATACATTCTAAAGGGACAAAAAGATACAAAACATCCAGGCCATGAAGAAAACCTGGTAGCCGAAGCCACTCGAAGAGGGGAAGAGGTTTTTTTTAGTGCCCAGAAGAAAAAAAAAACTGGCAGAAAAATGGCAGAAATCGTACACCATAATCCAGTCATTCCTGGAGTGGAACCACAGCGATGCCTCCACTCCAAACCAACAGATTACAATACTAATGCCAGAAAAAAAATCCCCCACAGAACCAACAATACCACCATTCCGATAACATACTCTACTTTGCAAATAATACAGGGTCTAAAGCCAGCAAGAACAACAAAATTACTTTCATCCGTGGACTGCTTGCAGAGGCAAAGGCAATGTACGCGGCTATTCACTGAACCCACATAAAGGATCACTTTTGTACAACGAATATATGATCCCAGGTTACAACCTAACTGATGTGAACAGAGTGAAACAGGCAAAATGGGGGGGGTTGGCATATACATTGCAGAGTCATTTGTTTGCACAGAACTGCTTAATGCCTCAAAGATGTAGTGGAAGTTTTTAGCAGTAAAGGTCGAGACCAAAACCTAGTCATTGTGTTAGTCTACAAGCCTCCGGATGCAACATCGCCAGCAATCCAGGAACAGCCTGTTAAAAATTGACCACTGTTCTGGAAAATCTTCCAGCTCCCTGCACCCAACATCTTGCCTCCTGGGGGATTTCAACTTAAGCACCTAAATGAGGAATATAGCAAATAATATTGTGCAGTAATACACCAGGAGACAGCTCTGATAAAACTCACACTCACACGAGCTTTTAATCGCTGCACAAATTCAATTTAACCAGGCAAATAATAGAGCCTACTAGACTGGAGAATACACTAGACTCATCTACACTACAATGATGGACTGATAAGAAATGTCACCATATCAAACAATATATCTCAGATTCACAACATCATTGAGCTCAGAACATGCATGCATGGAGCCCCCAGACCGACAAAATGAGACTTAGTCCCACGAGGGGACATGCACCAAATTCAAACTCAATAACCAAAAACCTAAAGTGGTACCAAGTAAAACAAGTCCTAACCGATATAAGCTGGGAAGATGTACTAAGTAACACAGCCCCCAACTTATGCCTAAGAACAGATTAACTCGTGGCACATCGATTATGCACAAGGCTTATTCCTCTAAGAATAAAAGGAGCGTAGATGTAAAATTAGAAAAGACAGGCGCTACCTTTACAGCACGGAAAAGAATAACAGAGCGCTAAAAGTCAAAATACTGAAATGCGTAGGGGAGACACTGGTCAGAGAAATAGCAAAGCAACGAACTTAACTAAAGAATGCTTTGGAGTCATGAATTGCGGAAGAACTAAAAGCCATAAATGAAATCGAAAGAAACGCAAAGTATTTCTTCTCCTAGCCAAATCAAATCGAGAACCACGATCAATATTGGCCCCCTACTTAAACAAGATGGGTCCTACACAATGACAGCAAGGAAATGAGTTGAGCTACTCAAGTCCCAATAAGACTCAGCTCTTAGCAAGCCGCTAACCAGACAGAGAGTCGAAGATGCAAAAGAATTTTTTATGAGAGAGCCACAAATCTGATTAACACAACCTATCCGATGTTATCCTGACGCCAAATGACTTCGAGAACAGGCGATAAATGACATGCCCATGCCTCTGCCCCAGGGCCAGACTCATGGAAAAGCTCTGTGTTCATCAAGAACTGCAAGACGCCACATCCACAGCCTTTTCCCTCCTATGGAAGGGAGCATTGGACACGAGGGTACGTCCCACAGTTACTAAAAAACAACAGACATAGCCCCACTCCACAAAGGGGCAGTAAAGCAACAGCAAAGAACAACAGACAACCGCCTAACATCCCATATCATAAAATCTTTGAAAGGTCCCTAAGAACAAGATCACCACCCATCTAGAAACCCACTCATTTACACAACCCAGGGCAACATGGGTTTAGAACAGGTCGCTCTGATCTGTCCTCAACATTGGATCACTGAGTTTACTTGGATTTACCGGAGAGAGTTCCGGGGGTCCAACGCCACCCGTGCCCGTCTGTGACCAGGCCTCCTAGGTGATCAGCTCCTGATCAACCAGGCGTTGCTGCTGCTGCACGCAAACCACACGTACGAGCCACAGCCCGGCTGATCAGGAACTTGACTTTAGGTGCATGTCCATGCAAGCTTGAAACTGCAAGGTCTGTTGTAATCCCCCTTATGTGTGCTGGGAGGCAGTTTGAACAGTTCTCGGTCCCCTGACACTTATAGTAATGTCTCTTAACGTGCTAGATGACACCCCTGATTTCATTGGAAGGATGTGCATCGTCTGCCAAGTCCTTTTGCTTCTTCTAGTGATGATTTTCGTGTGCAAGTTCGGTACTAGTCCCCTAGGATTTTCCAGGTGTATATAATCAAGTATCTCTCCCTCCTGCGTTCCAGAATACAGGTTTAGGAACCTCAAGTGCTCCCCAGTAATTGAGGTGTTTTATCTCCGTTATCCGCCGTGAAAGTTCTCTATCCATTTTCTAGTGTCGTCAAATTCACTGCCTTGAAAAGGTCTGTTAGTGTGCAGCAATATTCCAGCCTAGAGAGACAAGTGAACCTGAAGAGTGACATCATGGGGCTTTTTTTTGGCCTCCCTAGTTTGAAGGTTCTCATTATCCATCATGTCAATTTTTCTAGCAGATGCGATGAACAATGTTATGGTCTTGAAGGTGAGATCCCCGACATAATCACTCCCAGGTCATTGGGATTGTGGTTGGGCGCGTATTTTGGCCAAATGTTTTTGTAATCTGATGAAGATTTATTCCCCTCATATTTACCAATATCGAGGAAGACACTGTCATGCAGCTTTCGGGTGTCATCCTCAAAGGAAACACGGTGCTGTGGCTGCATCCTTGTCTATGTCGGATATGAGGATGGGACCAAGATGGAGCGAGTACAGTGCCTTGTGGAACAGAGCTTTTCACCGTCGCTGCCTCGGACTTTAACTCTGTTTGACGACTACTCTCTGTGTTCTGTTAGTGAGAAAAATAGATCCAACGACCGATCTTTTTCCTGTTATTCCTTAGCCACGCATTTTGTGCGCTATACGCCATGTCACACTCGTCGAAGGCTTTTGCAAAGTCTGTATATATTACATCTGCATTCTTTGTCTTCTAGTCTTTTAGACCTTGTCGGTAGTAGTTTTAAAGTATTATTTAAGTATGTTTAAATAATGACCAAGTGGAATCAAGATCAGATCCTGACTGGTCCGAACCCTTGACTGGTCCGAACCCTTGACTGTCCCGAACCATTGACTTGGTCCGACCCCTTGTACTGGTCCAAACCCTTGATGGTCCGAACCCCTTGACTGGTTTCAAACGGATTTTTTCGTTGACAATAACAGCAACTGTAAACGGCTGGTGTAGGCGCCCTTATAAACACATACATTAAAAATCAGGAACGTGACTGTAAGCAGTCGCAATATACAAAAACAGTTTGAAACAAAAATACAAATAGCTAGAGCTTCATTTAAGGTTATTAAAAGAATATTCAAGAGGTTGCTAGTAGAATTGCAGTAAATCAATCATTCAAATCAATTATGGAAGCTGTGTGTAACCTGGTCAGTCAAACAACGGGCTTCGACATGAACAGACAGGAGCGACCTTTCTAAACCCATGTTGCCTCTGGGTTGTGTAATTGATAGGTTTCTAGATATGTGGATGACTTCTTAGCTTAGGTCTATTTCTAACTGTACTTGTATATTGGACAGCTTACCGTGCACGTTCCTGATTTATATTAATAGTTTGTGTTTGATAAGGGCGCCTACAACCCCATCCGTTTACAGTCTGCTTTATTGTCCAACGAATCTGTTTGAAACCAGTCCAAGGTACGGACACAGTCAAGGGTTCGGACCAGTCAATTGTTCGGACCAGTCCGATCTGATCGATCATGGGTCACTTATATAAAACATACTGGTCGGTGATTTGGGCTAACCACATGAAGGATAACTGGAATTTACTTCCCGAGTATAGTGATTAGATTGATACAAAAGTAAACTTGCTGTTGAAAAACCGTGATTTTCTGGAAGCTCCTTCATGACGAACGTCCGAGCCTCACTCCACCCTTGTTTATTCAATCGCTGTAACTAGCTTTTCTATTTTTTTTTTCGTCTCAACCACAATAAATGCTATATAGATCACTATTTGGAAATTTTATTTGGTCCCTAAAGTTCCACAGGACTGACCAGCATGGCCGTCACAGGAGGCTGAGGTGGATGGCCCTAAATACCCCACCCAAAACAAACAGCATTCTTCTCTCGTGGGAATGGATTGTTGGTAGGCATTATTTATTTTATAGGATTTTACTCTTCAGGGAAAGGATTAGGGTAGTTTTACTGGTAGTACACTAATATTAGGATTATTAAGCAACTGTAGATAATAATGTAACCTAAACCTTACATAGGTAGTAATTCGATAATGTAGGCAACACTAGGATACTAGCAGGGAAACTGGCAGCCCTAGTTTGAACGAAGAGAGGAGGGTCTGGAAGAGGGACCAAGCTCGTTCTACTCAAGACAGACACTATCTGGGACAGACGTGCCGTGATCAGCAGGCGCGGCCCCCTCATGTCTTCCAGTCTGAGACTGGGAAATCTGGTAAAAGGTAAAACACCTCGATGTACCGTAGATGACCTCCTCACGTCTGCCCATACAGTAAGAAACGACCTTCACTTTTCCTCGTAGAATTTCTGGCCCAGTGTCTGGGAGATTGTGAGTGAGTTTGAACTGTGGCCCGGTTTGCAACAGGCCAGTGCAATAGCCGCAGTAAGTACCAGTGCTCATGACATCTGAAGCTAGTGTCCTGAGTCTGCATAGTTATGCTAGGGGAACATACCCCACTTGGAATAGGAATTGCCTAGGTGCAGCAGGACACTAATTACGATTGAATATTGCAGGAATTAAGGCTTCCGGTTGCAACGTGGTTTGTGAGGGAAGTCCAAAGGCTAGGCTAAGCTTTTAGGGAAGTGAAGATCAGGATAAATGCTGCAACACCAAGTTAAGTCCTTTATACGTGCATGCAGGCAGTTTCTTGGCAACATCAAACATTTTGTGAAAATCTGTTCTAAAAGCCACTTGTGAGGCTAGGTAACTCACCTCAGAGCTCGGTGTCAACCAGAGTTTGCCAGGGTAGGCGACTCACTTGGAGACGAGTCCACACAAATTTCACATAAGGTGGTCCTTTTTCGGAAAACCGGATGTGGAATAGCTAGTTAAGCTATCTAGCAAGGCCACATTAGGAAGCAGTTTAACAGAGTTAGGTTAAGCTATCTTAGCTAGGCCCACAGTTAGGTAGAAGCCAAGATTAACAGAGTTAGGTCAAGTTAGCACCCTAGCCCAGAGTTTACAGAGGCTAGGCCCAAGCTGACTATACACAGAAGTTGTATTTGCAGTTATTTACAGGCAGGACGGCCAGTAGCTAGAGAAGCTTGTGAATTTAATTATATTACAGTGATTACAAGGATCCAGAGTTAGAAAGACTTGTGTGTTTGATTACTTACAGTGGATTTGCGCAAGGTAAGCCACATTAGCTAGGCTTGTGCAATATTTACAAAAGTTATAGTAGCTAGACAGATTATAACCTAGTTATTATATACAGGAGTTATAACGTCCAGGTTAAGCCCTACACACTAGCTAGTTAGGATTACCTTATCCAACCATCCACACTAGACAAGTAACTGGGCACAGTAGCCAAGCTGTCTACATACATTATTCATTTACTGTTTCCAAGTTGTTTTTGTTGAATTTACTTGTGTTAACCAGTTATTATAATTTGTATACTGCACTTTTATTGTGTGATTTCATTGTCTTTGATTCATGTTTAATGTGGGATTTGTGAATTATACCTGAGACTAGGTTAAGGTCCCAGTAATTATTTGCGGCAATTGTACAGTTAAGTGCTAGGTTAATCTTACACATCGATACACATTTTGATTGGGGGGATTTGGGGAGGAGCTTAACAGTGATAACATTTTTTGATCAGAGTAGATCAATATAATAAAGGGAGTTGTTAACTTTTTTTTGGTTTATTTTTGGGTTGAGAAAGGCCCTGAGACTCGTTTCATCACACCTAATCCCGTTCGTGCTGTGTGGGCTAATGGAAGTACAAATTAGTACCCTGATCTTAACTAAACCGCAACAAGGTAGGTGAAGATGTAGTACCCAGCAGTCCCCGCTCTAAGTCAATAAAGCAGTCTATGGGAGCCTATAGGGGCCCTGGCAAGCATGTGAGGAGGTGTCGTAACGGTCAGGCACGATCAGACGTAGACTGGGAGGAACTAGAAGCTGCCAGAACCTTTGGACAAAGACTGGAGCCATTCTGAGAGATCATTTATCCTTTAATAACAGAGGCCTATTCTACAGGTGAGTCTGAATAAACAGTCAAGTAGCACGACGGACTATGATCAATGAAGGGGCAGAGTGTAAAGCAGAGATGAACTCTGACCAGGCCTTAATAAAGACTTTGAAGCCGGTACTGCAGGTGGGCAGCAAATTTTCAAGGAACACGAACAACAGCCGCCTGTTTTAATGTGTTGCCCAGATTTGCCCCTTTTGAATTTACAAAACGTTCGAAAACGGGACCTATACAGAGTACTTGCTTTCTGGATCATTTTAAAGCCCAGATATATGACAGGACGATGTGTTGGGGTGCAGAGGCCATCAATTACAATATTTACGTTCACAGCTCAAGGTAAAGCCTTGGACTTGGTCGCGGCATTACCAAACCACCGACACCACTTACCAAACATGGGGCCAAAGACCAATTAAAGGACATGTTTTGGCAACAATGAGGAGATAAAGGACCTATACTTTATGGTTTGTTGGCATCTAAGGCTTTGTCGCCATGACCGCGCCAGAGCCTAGAGAAGTTCCGAATCGAAGATTATGAGTGACGAATAGATCTTAAAGATTTAACAAGATTGGGGTAAGTCCGGAATGGTTTCATCAGTCAGAGTGAATCAAGGAAACTGGCTGGCACCACAGTGCATGAGTTGCACTAAAAAAGTAGGACGAATAGGTTCACGATTAAACAAATCGGTGAGGGGTTGGAATCCGTTTCTCATTTGATATAGGTGTGAGAGAAGAAGTCCACCATCGCCACATAATAACCCAGAAAGTTGCTCAAGACCAGAGATCAGTTCTAAAGCTCGCTACGACTAACGTTGGATGTACTATGTAAAGAGGTTCTAAAGGTAAAAACCTCTAAGCAAACCTCAGAGTCACTCATGCCAGAATATGTGTGTGTTCTGCGAAGGCGAACACGCTAGCAACGAGTTGCTCGTAGTAAACAACACTGAGGCAGAGCAACAGAGACTAAGGAGTTGAACTCAGTTTCAAGTGTTGAGGAACACTTTGCGAGAGAAACTGTGGAAACCCAGCTCATGAGTGTTGAGTCAGTTGCAAAGGTAAGCACCATACTGCACTATGTCCAATATTAAAGGGAACCCCAGGCTAGTAGGGATATATCTATCAGGTAGAATAGAAAGTGAGTCTGACCTGAAAAGGTAGCCAGCGTGATTAGTGGGAGTGAGTCACACTAATCTGAGTGAGAATAACGAGGTGCTGCCTACCTACAGTCATGCCAAAGGTGGTGGAGGGGCCACGGTCTGAAACAACCCGATATTCTTGACCCAGGAGCAACGAGTATCCCTTGAAAACAAGCAGTTGGTGGCTAAATTTAAAGTTTGAAGGCCACAAAGAAAGTTAGTAGATGTTGGGAGGGCTATAAGTCAGGGTCCCACCACATCTTAAGATGTGGTGGATGTCACAGTCAAATTAGGAGGTGGACACTGCAGAGACATATACAGCCTTGTGGTAGAGACCATTACCCAGGGCAATACAGTGAGAGGTCTGCTGCCTGCACTAAGCGAATGAAAGACCTGACCGTGAAGCGCAGCCCAGGAAATTACCACTGACACAGTCAGAATGTAGGTATCCTGGTGGGAGCCAATCATATAGATGACTTTCCTGTTCTACACGATGGACGTTTAAGGAAGGATTGGTTTTATACAATCCCCATAGATACATCATAGGTGGAGGATTCCACCTAATCTCCCTGCCACGCCACTCTAGAGGAAACAAGCTGTCCCCATGAAGCTGGGGGAGTATGATGAATGATACCAGTATACACGATGAACCGCCAGGAGGCTGAACCAGTAAGGGAGTGACGAACAACTCGGCCACCTTGGGAAAACACTTTTACAGGTACAAAGAGGGAGATAGATTGCCTTTAAATCCAGGGAACCTCGTAACAGTGGAGGAAAGGCTACCAAGGCACGTGGGCCACTGGGTGGGAAAGTACGGAGCCACCAGTCAAGGCTAGACCTACGAAAGACCTAAAGTTAAAGGAAAGGGGTGCTAAGACCACACCGGAACCAACAAAGTTATACACCCACCAGAGTCCACACAGGGTAAACTGGACGTTGAAGTTAGTCCGGAGTCTGATCGACAGAGTGGCCAGATGCACTCGAGTCCATGAGTCCCGTGGCGGACTCGTGGAAGGGTGAACTTGATTTATGACAAAGCGCCTACCTATTCGCCGGCGGAGGATTGGAAATTTTATTTGGTCCCTAAAGTTCCACAGGACAGATCCAGCATGGCCGTAGGGATGGCAGAGGCTGGTGGGCCCTTATACCCCACCCAAAATAAACAGCTCTCCTCGTGGGATGGATTGTGGTAGCATGTATTTAATTATAGATTTACTCTTCAGGAAGATAGGTAGTTTTTACTGGTATACACCAATATTAGGATTATTGACAACGGTAAGATAATAATAAGTAACCTAAGACCTTAACTAGAGATATAATAGGCCGATAATGTAAGGCCAAACACTAGGATAATTAGCTAGAGAACTGTGCAGCCCTAGTTTGAACAAGAGATGAGGGTCTGGAAGAGGGACCAGCTCGTTCTTCTAATACAGAAACCATCTGGACAAGACGTGCCATTGATCAGCAGGCGGCGCCCCCCACGTGTTTTCACATCTGAGACCTGGGGAAATCCTGGTAGAGGCACCTCGATGTACGTAGATGACCTCCTCCATCAGCCTAATACAGTAACAAGACCTACACTTTTCTTGTAGATTTCTGCCAGTGTCTGGGGAGATTGTGAGTGAGTTTGAAAACTGTGGGCCCGGTTGCAACAGGCAGTACATCTCAGTAAGTACCATGTCCTCAGAGCAGTCTGGAAGCAAGTGTCCTGGTCGCATACTTATACAGGGGATACATACCCTCTTGGATATAGGAATTTCTGAGGTGCAGGCAGTACACTATTATGATATGAATAATGCAAGGAATTAAAGCTCCCGTTGCACTATTCTGAGGGGAAGCCCAAAGGGCTAAGGCAAGCATTAAGGGAAAGTGAAGATCAGAAAAATGCTGCAACACCAAGTAAGTAGTCCTCATAAGTGCAATGCAGCCGAGTTTCTTGCAACATCAATCATTATGTGAAGAAATCTGTCCTATAAGCCACTTGTGAGGCTGAGGTACCCACCTCAGAGCTCAGTGTCAACAGATTGCCAGGGTAGGCGACCACTTTGGAGGCAGTCCCCTAAATTTTTAACAACTATAGATGGACTGGAGGAAATTTCTGGAGGAAGGACGCTTTCGTAGTAATAATTGCGTTCTCGTGTGTATATCGCGACCACTGTAACTACAGGAGTTTATATGAATACAACAGTAAACGTTCAGGTAGTTTCAAGAAAAAAGTAACTAATGCAATTCACTCCACTCCACTAAGTACCATTCATAATACTGGTTATTTGTTACTTACAGCACTGTATTCTGCTATTCACTGGTATCATCTAGAATTTATATTAGAGTACACTAGCAGCCAGAAGATAATTAAAACACTGACCTTGGTAAGTTTCTGGCGACTTCTGGCACCTGGCCTCAAGGCTTATCACTTCATTTACAAATTCACCTGTTTTCAAATGACACTTTAGCCTTTATCATATATATACTGGGAGCCACTGTAGTATAACACTATTCACTATGATAATTCACAATTTTATAAGGGAGACCTTCTTTCACTCTGACAAAGAAAAGTTGATTATTAATATTTTTGCCACGGAACAACAGCCTATGATTTCCCTCTGCAGTAAACTCTGCTAGGTAGAGCACCCTAATTCCTCCTTCTTTTTTGACTCAGTATATAATGTTTTCCGCCCAAGATTGGTCCAGTGCGCTAGAGTGATGTATCATATAGGATTGATGGCCACAAATTAAAAGTCTAGCACTTAAGAATGAGACCGTGAGAACACGAGAAAACCCGAGCACCACGGGGCACGGTGACACTCAAATACGCAGAGAGTGAGGGGTGGATCTAACTGCATTTTTTTGGACTGCAGAAGGCCCTTTGACAACAGTTTCCTCACAAGAGGTTATTTGCAAAAGCTATAGGATCAGGCACACATAAACAGGAAAGGCACTGCAATGATCAGAGAATACCTGACCAGGATGCAACAATGAGTCATGGACGTGAACGAGGTGTCAAGTAGGCCCTTGTGACAACAGGTTCCACAGGGGTCAGTCTAGGACCTGTGCTGTTCTGGGTATATGTGAACGACATAAACGGAAGGTTATAGACTCAGAAGCGTCCTTTGTTAGCAGATGAATGTGAAGTTAATGAGAAAGAATCAAATCGGATAGGATCAGCAGAGACAACAAAGAGACCTGGACAGGCTGAAGTGTGGTCCCAGCACCTTGCTCCTTGAGGTTAACCCCTGCCAAATGCAAAGTCTGAAGATTGGGGGAAGGGCAAAAGAACACACGCCAGACACAATATAGTTTAGATGGCCAGAAGACCTGGCAAACCTCAGGAAAAAGATCTGGGGGTGATATAACACCGAGCATACTCCTGAGGCACACATCAATCAGATAACTGCTGCAGCATACGGCACCTGGCAAACCTATGGATAGTGTTCCGATACCTCAGTCAGGATTCCTTCAAGACTCTATATACCATTTACGTCCGGCCCATACTGGAGTATGCAGCACCAGTTTGGAATCCACACTAGTCCAAGCTCACTTCAAAAAACTTAAGAAAGTGCAAAGGTTGCAACAACACTAGTCCCAGACTACGGGGATTGTCCAACAAAGAAAGGTTGAGGGAAAACGCCTGACGACACTGAGGACAAAGGAGGGTCAGGGAGACATGATAACGACATATTAAATACTGCATGGAATAACAAGGGACAAAGACGGGATTTTCCAGAGAAGGGACACAGACAAAGATTCACAATTGGAAGTTGAAGACTCCGGAGAATCAAAGGGCTATTAGGAAGTATTTCTTCAATCATAGAGTAGTCAGGCCATGGAATAGCCTAGAAAGTGGACGGTAGTGGGAGGCGGAACCATAACATAGTTTTAAGGCGAGGTATGATAAAGCTCCATGGGCAGGAGAGAGAGGACCTAGTAGCAATCAGAGCGAAGAGGGCTGGGCAGGAAGCTATGATCGACCCCTGCAACCACAAAATAGTGAGAACACACACACACACACACACACAAACACACACACACATTCCCAAGGGCAAAAGTAACAACGGGAAGACAGAACGAGCCCTGGTGTTTACCCGACGTGTAAGGAGGCAAAAACAAAGTGCAATAAGAATGGAAAAAGTACAGAAGGCAGAGAACACACGAAAATAGGGAGATCAGTCGCAGAGGCTAGAATGAGTAAGCAACAGAAGGAGGAGGTCCTCAGCGACAGTATGGAAATGACATAGCATCGAGAATCAGACTGACCCGAAAACTGTTGTATAGCCACATCAGGAGGAAGACAACAGTCAAAGACCCAGTGATCAGATTAAGGACAGAAGGTGCGAAACTCACAAGAAATAATCAGAGGTATATGTGCGAGGAGCTGAACAGGAGATTTAAAGAAGTTTTACAGTAATAGACAGGAGGGCTGTGGGAAGACACACAGAAGGGGGAACATCAAGAGAGAATATGCCAACAGTGTTTTGGATGACAAGAAATGACAGAGGTATGTGAGGACGCTGAACAGGAATTTAAAGAAGTTTTTACAGTAAGACAGGAAATGCTGTGGGAAGACAGCACAGAAGGGAACCATCAAGAAGAGAATATGCCAACAAGTGTTGGGCATGACATACAAACAACTGAAGAGGAGGTGAAGAAGCTCTTGATGACTTTACACCACAAAGAGCGAATGGACCGACAACATCTCCCCATGGTCCATTAGAGAAAGAAGGCAGAGCTGCTGTGTGCATGCCTCTAACCACAATCTTCATACACATCCCCTTGAAACTGGGCAACAACCTGAGAAATGGAAGACAGTGTATGTAATAATGTTTTTCGCCAAGGATACCGTAGTCCTGCATGGTCTCAATCTTTGCGATGGACCCGTCACTGCTCCCGAGGGAGAAAGGTTTTTCTACAATGATGCGACTATGCTGTTCAAGCACTCTTCTGGTCAGTTCAACTGGTGCAATCTAACTATGGACACTAGCGAGGAGGAGGATATGTCGTTATCACAGGTAACAAGCTTGTCTTGGTTCGTTGACGTCCATGGTACACAGGTGTGGCCGCAGTCATCTCTGGTTCCTCTTCAGTAGGGAATATCACACCTAGTTGCCTGCGTGTGTCCTCGTAACTTCGCACTACCAAAGATAGAGTGTTTAGGGGCCGCTGGACAACGTGCTGACAGTACTGGCACATCTCCCATCCTCGAAGCATTGTCCAACCATCATCTTCGCTTGGGAAAGCCCAAACGAAGCCGATGATGGCGGTACACTGCGCTCTGGACCAGCTCTATCATATGGAGGGGGTTCTTCCCCTGATCGCTGCTCGGTACCACAATGAGATGGGGTACACCTAAGACCTCCCCAAAGATGTCGGTGGGGCTCTGGGGCAAGCACCATTTGTCTGTTGTAGCAGACTGGAGACAGTAATCCCAACATGTGGATAGTGTGTTGCTGCCTGGCCTGCATCATCTGGCCGCTCCATTCCCAGATGCCAGCATGGCTGGGGATCCAGTGCAATGTCCGATCTGTACCTGACCTTCTAAGGCTGTCATTATGCTCAGATCGATGTGATGAGGTGAACATTTCCGTGGGTTGAGGATGGAGAGGGCATTGATGCAGAGGTGGAATCAACATGTATACAGGTCAGAGTCCGATGACGTAGGGCATGTGACAATGCCTGCTAGAAACGCCCACAGCTCAGCTTGAAGATCGAGCAGTGGTACAGAGTCGCCAGCCTGTGAGTGCCCATTGTGGGGTACAGTCCAGCTGCATGCTCACTTCCTGTCAGGTCGCGACCAGAACCATCTGTGAAATACACTGCACATGTGCCTCCCTCTGCCAAAGCCCAAGGGGGGGGGGGTGCTATGTCTCAGCATGATTTGCTGAGAGAGACTGACTGCAGAGACGCTTAGGAGATGGGTAGCTGCAATGATGCAAACATCGCTGGATCTGGGCGCCAGGGAGGAGGTGGATGGTACCCTGCACCAAGAAGGTCACAACTCCTTCCTCAAGGAGTAGTATGTATAGGCAGCCGCTTCCGCCCAGCCGCACAAAACGAAACGAAATCCAGGAGTAAGTCCTGAAGAGTGTGGGATCTTGGGCCAAGGATTTACAATAACCGTCTCCTTAGTGGGGTCAACCTTGCTGCCTGTGTCAGAAACGTGGCCACTTTGCAGGCGTTTATGTATCTTACTCCTTTCATCCAAGGAAGGAAGCCGGCCTCATATCAGAGACATACTGGTTGGTCCAGATGGGGGTCCCACAGCAAAGTTCTTATCGCCTGATTTTGTACAACCTCCACTCTTTGCCTGCTGCCTGCAGGAAGATGGAAGACACTAATGTAGTACCCCATATATAAGAAAGGAAACAGACACGAGGCACCAAACTACAACCTTGTTAGTCTCGACAAGTATTGCGTGCCACCGTTGTGCTCCGGTTTTTCTGGTGGTATTCACGGTCGCATCTTACTGCTATAACTTTAATTTGTGTCATCAATCCTATACGATACATCCTCTAGCGCCTGGAACCAATCTTGGCGGAAAACATTCTATACTGAGTCAAAAAAGGAGAATAGTGTCACTACCTAGCAGAGTTTACTGCCAGAGGGAAATCATAGGCCATGTGTCCGTGTGAAAAAATAATAAAATTGAACTTCGTGTCAGAGTAAAGAAATCTCCCTGATTAACATTGAGTATAACTAGTGTAATAGTGTATCCTACAGTGGCTCCCAGTATATTATGATAAAGGTTGGGGGGGGGGGGGGGGGGGGTTTTTTTTTTTTCTAAAGTTCATTTGAAAACAGTGAATTTTATAATGAGTGATAAGCCTATAGAGCAGGTGCCAGAAGTCGCCAGAAGACATAACTACAGGTCAGCCGAGTTTTTAATAAACTTCCTGGCTTGCTAGTGTACTCGCATATAATCTAGTGATACCTGTGAGAGCAATTACTCAGTGTTGTAGTAGCAACTAACCTTATATAATGGTACTTAGTGGGTGGAGGACTTCAATAGTCTCTTTTTTCTTGAAATACAACGTAATACTGTGAATTTCATATAACCTGTAGTTACCAACGTCCGCAATATACACTACGAGAAGCAATTGATTACTACAGAAAAAGCGTCCTCCCCAAAATTTCCACCAGTCAACTAATAGTGACAATATAGCTTTTATTTTGGTGGAGACGGAAAAAAAAAATAGACAAGCTAGATACAGCGATTGATAAACAAGGGTGAGGACGCGTTCGTCACTGCAGGAGTTGCCAGCAGTCACCGATTTCTTCAACACTCAAGTTATACTTTTGATCAGTCAAGATCACATATTACTCGGGTAGATAATTTCCATTAGATCCTTCATGTGTTAGCACAAAACACCGACCAGTAATGTTTTAAATAAGTGACCCACTGATCAGATCAATCGACTGGTCTGAAACCTTGACTGGTCCCGACCCTTGACTGGTCCAATAAAAAAAAAAAAAAAAAAGAAAAAAAAAATAAGGGAAAAAAAAAAAAAAAAAAAAAAAAAAAAAAAAAAACAAAGAACCTTGACTGGTCCGAACCCTTGACTGGTCCGAACCCTTGATGTCCGAACCCTGACTGTTTCAAATGGTTTCGTGGACAATAAAGCAGACTGTAACGATGGAGGGTTGTAGGCGCCCTTATAAACAAAACATAAAAATCAGGAACGTGACGGTAAGCAGTCCAATATACAAAAACAGTTATAAACAGAAATACAAATAGAATAGAGCATCATTTAAGTTTATTATAGAATATTCAAGAGGTTGCTAGTAGAATTGCAGTAAATCAACCATGAAAATCATTATGATAGCTGTGTGTACCTGGTGGTCAGCTCAAACAAACGGGCTTCCACATGGATAAATTGCCATTTTTGGTGAATTGGTGTCACCACCCCTTGTGCAAGATATCCAAGAACTAGCTACAAGCATATTAAACAAGAAGTGTTTTTGGTATGCCCAAATGAGAAAATCTGTGGACTAAAATCACAAGGTAAAGTAAAAGAGGACCACATCAAAGCTGCTTTCAATAAAAATCAGAAAGCTTTCCTACAACAGATTGGAACATAAAAAGCTGGGCTGAATGGTACTGCCTTGATACTGGCCATGTAGCACAAACAGTACGGCTGGAGGTGATGTCCTGGTAGCGGTAAATTGGGCTGATAGTGCTGTCCCTGGGGGACAGTAAGGTGAAGCTGGAGGTGCTGTTCCTGGGAGACAGTAATGGTGAAGCTGGAGGTCTGTCCTGGGAGACAGTAATGGTAAGCTGGAGGTGCTGTCCTGGGAGACAGAAAATGTGAGCAGGACATGCTGTCCTGAGACAGTAATGTGAAGCTGGAGATTTTGTCAGGAAGTCGGGAATATACACAGGAAGGAATACATATAAGTACCTCATATGGGACAAGGAGCCATAGTAGGGAAAACAAGTGAAAGTCAAAGATAAAATAAAACCAATATTGCAAACTAAAATACTGCAGGAAATAGCAAACAAGAGGAACTCCAATAGCAATAGTGAGGATATATTACCAAAAACAACAGGTGGAGCTCCGATGTTGGTGCTAGGGAGGATAGAATAAGACAGGGAAACATGCACCAACAGGAATACAGTCACAGAAACCCTAGGCAAGCGGAAACCAAGCCTGTGCCACATACTATGCACTTGGTATCCTGCTGGCATGGGAAATCTGGAAAAACAGATGGTACTGCCACTATGACCACCCTAGAAAATGCCATCACATATGACAACAGAAAATCAAACTCCTCTTCCTGTAACTTATTCACCCTGAACAGTTGTACCCCCCGGGGCTCTCAGTAGCAGGAAGCCTGCTTATACTTAATTGCAGGCATACATTCTAAAGGGACAAAAAGATACAAAACATCCAGGCCATGAAGAAAACCTGGTAGCCGAAGCCACTCGAAGAGGGGAAGAGGTTTTTTTTAGTGCCCAGAAGAAAAAAAAAACTGGCAGAAAAATGGCAGAAATCGTACACCATAATCCAGTCATTCCTGGAGTGGAACCACAGCGATGCCTCCACTCCAAACCAACAGATTACAATACTAATGCCAGAAAAAAAATCCCCCACAGAACCAACAATACCACCATTCCGATAACATACTCTACTTTGCAAATAATACAGGGTCTAAAGCCAGCAAGAACAACAAAATTACTTTCATCCGTGGACTGCTTGCAGAGGCAAAGGCAATGTACGCGGCTATTCACTGAACCCACATAAAGGATCACTTTTGTACAACGAATATATGATCCCAGGTTACAACCTAACTGATGTGAACAGAGTGAAACAGGCAAAATGGGGGGGGTTGGCATATACATTGCAGAGTCATTTGTTTGCACAGAACTGCTTAATGCCTCAAAGATGTAGTGGAAGTTTTTAGCAGTAAAGGTCGAGACCAAAACCTAGTCATTGTGTTAGTCTACAAGCCTCCGGATGCAACATCGCCAGCAATCCAGGAACAGCCTGTTAAAAATTGACCACTGTTCTGGAAAATCTTCCAGCTCCCTGCACCCAACATCTTGCCTCCTGGGGGATTTCAACTTAAGCACCTAAATGAGGAATATAGCAAATAATATTGTGCAGTAATACACCAGGAGACAGCTCTGATAAAACTCACACTCACACGAGCTTTTAATCGCTGCACAAATTCAATTTAACCAGGCAAATAATAGAGCCTACTAGACTGGAGAATACACTAGACTCATCTACACTACAATGATGGACTGATAAGAAATGTCACCATATCAAACAATATATCTCAGATTCACAACATCATTGAGCTCAGAACATGCATGCATGGAGCCCCCAGACCGACAAAATGAGACTTAGTCCCACGAGGGGACATGCACCAAATTCAAACTCAATAACCAAAAACATAAAGTGGGACCAAGTAAACCAAGTCCTAACCGATATAAGCTGGGAAGATGTACTAAGTAACACAGACCCCAACTTATGCCTAGAACAGATTAACTCGGTGGCACTCGATGTATGCACAAGGCTTATTCCTCTAAGAAAAAGGAGGAGTAGATGTAAAATAGAAAGAGACAGGCGCTCCCTTTACAGGCGACGGAAAAGAATAACAGAGCGGCTAAAAGAGGTCAATATATCTGAAATGCGTAGGGAGACACTGGTCAGAGAAATAGCAAGCATCGAACTTAAGCTAAAAGAATGCTTTAGGAGTCAGGAATTGCGGGAAGAACTAAAAGCCATAAATGAAATCGAAAGAAACGCAAAGTATTTCTTCTCCTATGCCAAATCAAAATCGAGAACAACGTCTAGTTTTGGGCCCCTACTTAAAAAAGAGGGGTCCTAACAATGACGCAAGGAAATGAGTGAGCACTAAAGCCCCAATATATCAGCTTTTAGCAAGCCGCAACCAACGAGATCAAGATAAAAATGAATTTTTTATGAGAGACCCACAAAATTGTTTAAACAACCCTTTCCCGATTTTATCCTGACGCCAAAACTTCGAACGGGCGATAAAGACATGCCCATGCCCTGCCCCAGGGCCGACTCATGGAACTCTGTGTTCATCAAGAACTGCAAGAACCATCCACGACCCTTTTTTCCACCCTATGGAGGGGAGATGGACACGAGGGTCGCCCCCCGTTACTAAAAAACAACAGACATGCCCCACTCCACAAAGGGGCAGTAAAGCAACGCAAAGAACAACAGACCAAATAGCACTAACATCCCAATAAAAAAAATCTTTGAAAGGGTCCTAAGAACAAGACACCCCCCATCTAAAACCCCTCATTTACAAAAACCCAGGGCACATGGGTTTAAAACGGGTCGCCCCTGTCTTCTCAACATTGGACAGGGAGTTTTTTGGGATTTTTCCGGGAAGATTTCCCGGGGAAAAACCCCCCGGGCCCCGGGTCGTGCCCCCAGGCCTCCTGGTGGATACGCCTGATCAACCAGGCTTTTTGCGCGGGCCCACGAAAACCCAAGTACGACCCACAGCCCGGCGTCAGGAACTGATTTTTAGGTGCTTGTCCTCCCACTGAAGACGAAAGGGGTCTGTTGGTAATCCCCCTTATGTGGCTGGAGGCAGTTGAACAGTCTCGGGTCCCTGCCTTATTGTATGGGCTCTTAACGTGCTAGTGACACCCCCGATTTTCTTGGAAGGATGGTGCATCGTCGCCAATCTTTTTCTTTCGAGTGAGTGATTTTGTGTGAAGTTGGGTTTTCTAGCCCCCTAGGATTTTCCCGGGGTTATAATCGTATCTTCCCCCCTGCGTTCCAGGGGAAAACAGGTTTAGGAAACCCCAAGTGCTCCCGTAATTGAGGTGTTTTACTCCGTTTTTCGCGCCGTGAAGTTCTCTTACATTTTTAGGGCGGCAATTTTACCTGCCTTGAAAGGTGCTTTAGTGTCAGCAAATTCCTAGAGAAAACAAGGGACCTGAAGAGTGTCATCAGGGCTTGGCCCCCCTAGTTTTGAAAGGGTTTTCATTTTCCATCATGTCTTTTTCTAGCAGATCGATTGATACAATGTTAGGTCCTTGAAGGGGAGATCCCCACATAATCACCCCGGCTTTTATGTTGGTGTTTTTTCCCCTTATTTGTGGCCAGAATGGTTTTGTAATTTATGAAAATTTAATTCCCTCAATTTACCATACTGAAAACACTGTCATGCAATTTGGGTGTCATCCTCAAAGGAAAACAGGTGCTGTGGCTGACTCCTTGTCTAGTCGGATAGAGGGTGAGGAACAAGATGGTCGAGTACTGTGCCTTGTGGAACAACTTTTCACCGTACTGCCCGGACTTTTTCTCGGGCGCTACCTCTGTGTTTGTTATGAGGAAATTATAGATCCATCGACCGATTTTCCTGTTTTCCTTTAGCACGCATTTTGTTCGCAAATTTCCCATGGTCACACTCGTCGAAGGCTTTTGCAAAATCGTATATATTACATCTGCATTCTTTTTGTCTTTAGTCTTTTTTGGACCTTGTCGTAGTATGTTTTTAAGTATGTTTAAGTATGTTTTAAATAAGTGACCAAGTGATCAGATCAGATCGACTGGCCGAACCCTTGACTGGTCCGAACCCTTGACTGGTCCGAACCATTGACTGGTCCGAACCCTGACTGGTCCAAACCCTTAAATGGTTCCGAACCCTTGACTGGTTTCAAACGGTTTCGTTGGACAATAAAGCAGACTGTAAACGGATGGGGTTGTAGGCGCCCTTATAAACACAAACATTAAAAATCAGGAACGTGACGGTAAGCTGTCCAATATACAAAAACAGTTAGAAACAAAAATACAAATAGCTAGAGCTTCATTTAAGGTTATTAATAGAATATTCAAGAGGTTGTAGTAGAATTGCAGTAAATCAATCATTCAAATCATTATGAAGCTGTGTGTAGCCTGTGGTCAGTCAAACAAACGGGCTTCGACATGAGACAGACAGGAGCGACCTGTTTCTAAACCCATGTTGCCTGGGTTGTGTAATTGATAGGTTTCTAGATAGGTGGTGATCTTGCTTCTTAGGACCCTTTCAAAGATTTTTATGATATGGGATGTTTAGTGCTATTGGTCTGTAGTTCTTTGCTGTTGCTTTACTGCCCCCCTTTGTGGAGTGGGGCTAGTCTGTTGTTTTTAGTAACTGTGGGTCGACCCCCGTGTCCATGCTCCCTCTCCATGGGATGGAAAAGGCTCGTGATAGGAGTTTCTTGCAGTTCTTGATGAACACAGAGTTCCATGAGTCTGGCCCTGGGGCAGAGTGCAGGGGCATGTCATTTATCGCCTGTTCGAAGTCATTTGGCGCCCAGGATAACATCGATAGGCTTGTGTTTAATAAAATTTTGTGGCTCCTCATAAAAAATTCATTTTGATCTTCGACTCTCAGTCTGGTTAGGGGCTTGCTAAAAACTGAGTCATATTGGGACTTGAGTAGCTCACTCATTTCCTTGCTGTCATCTGTTAGGATCCATCTTGTTTAAGTAGGGGCCCAATACTGGACGTTGTTCTCGTTTTTTGATTTGGCATAGGAGAAGAAATACTTTCGGTTTCTTTCGATTTCATTTATGGTTTTTAGTTCTTCCCCGCGATTCCTGACTCCTAAAGGATTCTTTTAGCTTAAGTTCGATGCTTGCTATTTCTCTGACCAGTGTCTCCCTACGCATTTCAGATATATTGACCTCTTTTAGCAGCACTGTTATTCTTTTTCCGTCGCCTGTAAAGGGAGCCCCTGTCTCTTTCTATTTTACATCTACTCCTTCCTTTTCTTAGAGGAATAAGCCTTGTGCATACATCGAGTGCCACCAAATTAATCTGTTCTAGGCATAAGTTGGGGTCTGTGTTGCTTTGATATCTCCCAGCTATAAACGGTTAGGACTTGGTTTTCTTGGGGCCCACTTTATGTTTTTGTTTTTTGAAGTTGAATTTGGTGAATGCTCCCTCGTGACTAGTCTCATTTGTCGGTCTGGGGCTCCACGCATACATGTCTGAACCTCAATTATGTTGTGATCTGAGTATATTGTTCTTGATATGGTGACATTTCCCTTTTCAGTTCATCATTGTTAGTGAAGATGAGGTTTTAGGTATTCTCCAGTCTAGTAGGCTCTATTATTTGCTGGTTTAAATTGAATTTTGTGCAGAGATTTAAAAGCTCGTGTGAGTGTGAGTTTCATCAGGGGCTGCCTCCTGGTGTTATTACTGCAACAATATTATTTGCTAATTCCCCCCATTTTAGGGGCCTTAAGTTGAAATCCCCCATGAGCAAGATGTTGGGTGCAGGAGCTGGAAGATTTTCCAGACAGTGGTCAATTTTTAACAGCTGTTCCTGGAATTGCTGGGGTGTTGCATCCGGAGGCTTGTAGACACCACAATACTAGGTTTTGGTTCTCGACCTTTACTGCTAAAACTCCACCCACATAAATTCAGTTCCGGGTCAGCCGGGCTGTGGCTCGTACGTTGGTTTGCGTGCAGCCAGCAGAAACAGCCTGGTTGATCAGGCTCTGATCCACCAGGAGGCCTGGTCACAGACCGGGCCGCGGGGGCGTTGACCCCCGGAACTCTCTCCAGGTAAACTCCAGGGAAAACATTTGAGGCATTAAGCAGTTTTGTGCAAACAATGACTCTGCAATGTACAGACCAACTCCCCCCCCCCCTTTTGCATGTTCACTCTGTCACTCTGTATACTCCTACTACTCTAAATCCAAATGACTTCCATAATAATCATAAGTCTTATAAAAATCATACCTATTACAATGATTTTAAACTTCGAACATTTAAACGTACTGCT
>NW_026507029.1:0-15665 GCF_026875155.1 Cherax quadricarinatus | reverse complement strand
CAGAAAGTTGACCCCAAGATGCTGAGTTTGCGCCCGCTGCAGCACCTAAATCGCTCTTTCGCTTTGACTATAGATTTGTAAAGGGTTTTTCTCTGGGAAAGGGGCAAATGTAGTCCCTGTTCAAAAAAAAAGAAGAGCAGGCAAAAATCCAACTACAGACCAGTGTAACTCATGTCAATCACTGGCAAGATTTTGAGACAAAAATCTCAAGAAAAATGACAGAGTTTTTTGACTACCACTTACTATTTTGTGACCGTCAATAGGCTTCGGGAAAGGTTACTTGCTGTGATCTATTGTTAAACCTTTCCACAAAGTGGCACCAGTCATGGATAAATCCAAAGTCAGTGTGTGGTAGCACGGCATTGTGGTGCTTTCGACCGGGTTTTGGGGCCCGGGCCCTTGCAAAACTGAAAACCCGGGGAAATTGCAGGTCTACGCTATCCCCCCCCCCCCGGATTACCTTCAGGTAGATCTCTAAGGATAGTTCTCAATAAAATGGAATCAAAAGACATCTAACTGGGGCAAGTTTTCCCATAAGAAGGTGCTGGGACATTGTTATGGAATGTCTACTTGAATACCTTCTTCATCTCATCCCAAAATCACAGCATATGCAGACGACTGCACATGACATTCACTTATCCAAGGAAGAAAGCCAACTGCTCAAGCTACTCAATACCAGCTAAGGCTTATCAGCTTGGGGAAATAGTTGGCAAGTAACATTTGCACCGAGAAAACACAAATGTGATGATCTTAGGCCCCATGATGGTAATGCGGTGCAGTATAAGTATGAAGGGAAAATTTGGTCCCGGAAAAGAAGTTGATATCCTTGGGGTGAAATTTGACTTCAAATGCCCATGAAAAACCAGTTGAAAATTTGAAAAAAAGGGACCCGGAAAGCTTACGCATTTCCCCCGTATTCGCATCTGCTTGCAGTAGGGTTGAAAGTTTCTGTATGAGGCACAAGTAACACATACTTTTGAGTATGTCCACTTTCTTGGTTTGCCCCCCCCTTTCTCATCTGCGATGCTAACAGATTTGAAAAAGAGCAAGACGTTCATCTCTCCCCTGGCCCAAATCCGGGAAAAGTCTGTCGTTTCGCAGAGCATTCAACCAGGGGGGGTGTGGGGGCCTTACTGTTATGTAAAAGGGGCCAATATTGTCAAAGACAACACTTGGACCCATTCGAGGAAACAGAAGGAAGCTTCTATGCCACAAGCGGGCAAAAAGCTCAACTTCCTCTGGTTGTATCCTTCTCCAGAACATCACTTAAATTGAGTCTTTTTTTCCCGGATGACTCGAGTCTGAACCCAAATTCGAAAGAAAATTTTGTAAACGAGATAAGTCAGTTGATTAAATAAAAATGAGGGCCCCACAGATGGCTCCAACTTCCCCTTTTCCCTACTTGTGTCTAATAAAAATGCTTGTATGTTTCGTAAAAATAAAATGCTTTCAAATGGCTGATGTAGGTGCAGTTTATCTTGTAAATATAGTTAGGAACCCTTAACCTAACCTTGTCAAACCCTGTGTGAAAAAAAGTGTGTGGTAGAGTTTTCTCCTCCTAAATTTTGGTATTCTACTCAAATTGTGGACTGAAACATCGTCAGGTTGGGGGATGATTACCTCATTCTCCCCTGTTCTTAAAGTTTCTCCACTTGGATGATGAAGCCACTGTGTGGCGAAATTTTCCTCATAAAGATACCCAGAGTTGCACATGTGTTAATTTATAAATATAACTTTGTTGGGGCGGTTTTGGGTGGAGAATTGATGTCTGAAGAGCTCTTTTCTGCAGTCTTTTATGAAAAAAGAAGGAAATTGTAACTAGTGAATGTTTGGTGAATGTAAGTGCATTCCCCGTCAAGAAACTCAGGACTACAAATTCGGTATGCTTTAGGGGAAAAACCCCATGTGATGCCTCTTTTTTCTTGGTTTTCTTGACTGGAAAAAGAATGTGTGAGATCATTTTTTTTGGTGGGCTTCCCATAAACTTGAAATCTTTTGGTTGTTGTCTACTTGTGAATGAGGACGTCGAGGAAGGTACTTGTCATTGGACTTTTTCTAGTTAAACTGAAACCTGGTTCACTGCGTTGAGCCCTGCCTGAAGATCTCGTACATCAAAACGTTTTTGGGGTTATTTCGAGGGCCGTCCCCCGTAACGTAACCAAGGACGCTTGAAGGGTTTATGTTGGGGAAGTGTTCGGCTCTAGAGTTCCCTGATAAGTTGGCTAGGACGGCACAATAAGTGCCTAGCCCTCCAGTGGTTTTTCAATACAAATTTCCGACAAACTTGGAGACAGGAGAATATTACAGAAGATGGGTAATCGTCCCTCAACCTAGAGTAGGTGCGAAGAGCACCCTAGTCGTGGAGATTCTGAAGCGAAAGCAAGGCGCCTGGCCTTTTATAGTAACGTCAGTGGGAAAAGGGCGGGTAGCAGACGGGGCATAGTCACTGGGAGGGGGGTTCCCCCTGGAAGTAGGTCCACCCCCAAAAAGATGGGGTTTGTTTGTAGTAGTTGTCGCAGTTATGAAGGTTTTTCACACTGTATACTGTAGTAGGGAGTTGGGAGGACCTACTTCCCCTGGGGGAACCCCCTACCGTGATTATGCCCTCGTTTCTTCCGTCCCATTTCACCTGACTTTATATATAAGTGCCAGGGGGCCTTGGGTTTGCTTCGAAACTCCACGACATGGGGCTCTTTGCACCCCTGCTAGGGTTTAGGGACTGATTACCCCATTTCTGTCATAGTTCTCCCGTCCCAAGTTTTGTCCTGGAATTTGAAATTTATAAAGCCACGGATGGCGAAACGTCTACAAAAAGATACCCAATGTTGCCGTGTCTCAATTTTTTCCTTTTCCTTAAGAAATCCCTATAAAAATCATATTTAGTGCCATGATTACCTCCCCAAATACCCTTGTGAAGAAAGTTAGTAAATTTGTAAGACAGGAAAAACCCCCTTTGTAAAACCGTGCGAGATTCATTAATCAATTTATGCCTTTCAAAATGGGGAAAAGAATTGCTTTGGCAATTATTGATTCCTAAAATTTTCCAACTAGGAGGTAAGGCTTTTTTGGGCTATAGTTCAAACTAAGGCCTGTCACCTGCCTTGTAAATAGGTATTACATTTGCCTTTTTCCCCTTGTCGGGAAAATATGCCATTGGACAGGACAATAACCATGACTTAAAAAACAAATAATGTAGTTTTAATTTTTACGGTTTGCGAAAAAGATTAGGAGTTTGGTTGCAGTAATCGGGAAACCAAGACAACATTTCATAAGGGGTTCGCAATAAAGCTAATAAAATTTCATTGGCTTCATAAAAGAAGCATAAATAATAGGAGTCCTCAGGTTGTTTTCAACTCAAATACACCCTTTGGGTTTTAGGCCTCTTTTTAGATTATGCTGCACTTTTTGGTCACCGAAATTACAGAATGGATAAAAATTTCTGGAAAATGTACAAAGGGGGAGACGAAGTTGACCCCCATGTATCAGAAAACCTTTTCCTATGAGGATGGGATAAGGGCCCTAAATCTGCACTCTTTTGAAAGACGTAGAAGGGGGGGGGAAATATGTTTGGGGGTGTAAAAAGGGAAATCGGGAAATTTTAAATTTAAAGCAGAGATTTTTTGCAAAAAAAGGGGAAAAAATCAAGGGGGGAATGTCACGAGGGGGGGTTTTTTCCACAGGGGGTCAGTTTTGGGCCCCCCTTTGCTGTTCACAATCTACATAAACAAATAGATGAGGGCATAAAGACGACATGGGGCAATTTTGGCCGATGACCCAAAAATAGGGCCGTCGTTCATTCTGCGAGGACATTCGAGCACTCCAGGAAGATTTAAATGGGAATGATGCATTTGGTCGGAGAAGTGGAGATGCAGTTTAATATAGAAAAAATGCAAAGTTCTAAATATTGGACAGGACAATAACCATCCCCAACATAAAAACGAAAAAAAAAAAAATTTAAAAAAAATTTTAATTTAATATTACGGATTGCAAAAAAGATTTAGGAGTTCTGGTTAGAATTAATCTGAAACCCAAAGACAACAGTGCAAAAGTTTCGCAATAAAGCAAAATAAACCCTTGGTTTCCCATTAAAAAAGGGCATAAATAATGGGAAGTCCTCAGGTTTTTCTTAAAACTCTAAAAACACCCTTGGGTTGGGCCCTCATTTAATTATGCGGCACAGTTTTGGCCCTTTTATTACGAATGGAAAAAATTTCTCTGGAAAAGGGCCCAAAAGGGGAGGATGACAAAGTTGCCCCCAAATGTATCAAAAACCCTTTCCCCCTATGAGGATAGTAAGGGCCCTGAATCTGCACTCTCTAGAAAGAGGGTTAAAATTTTGGGGGGGATATAAAGAGGTGTATAAATGGAAGACGGGAAATTTAAAAAAAGGGGGATGTAAATAGTGTGCTGAAAATATCTAGCCTAGAAAACCCTCGCAGAAAAGGGTTTTTTAATTTGGGGAAAAATTGGGGATTCAGGAAGGATATAGGAAAGTATTTGGTTTTGGTAATAGAGTTGGGATGAGGGGAAAAAACCCCAAATTTACCGTTATAGGGGCCCAGAACTTTTGTGTAGCTTTAAAAATGGGTTGGAAAAATTTACATGAGGGGAAAGGGGTGGGTTTTAAAGTTGACCTGATAGCTTGTGTACCAGGTGGGTTTCCCTTTGTTCCCCCCCCTTAAGTCAAGGGACCTGACCTGACTAGGTTGGGTGCTTTGGGCTTAACCGGTAGGAGACTTAAAAACCTCCCCTCGCAGGGGCCCAGTAGGCCTTCTGCAGTGTTCCTCCTTTCTTATGTTTTTAAAGTTCTTAAAAGTGTGCTAAAAATATCTACCTAGACGGGATTTCCCCGGCAAGGGTTTTTAAAATTTGGGAAAAAAATTCAGTTTTCGGGGAAGGATATGGGAAAGTACTGGTTTGGTAATAGAGTGGGAAAGGGAGTGGAAAAAACCCCCCGAGTACAGTTATAGAGGCCAGAACGTTGTGTAGCTTTAAAAATGGGTTTTTGGAAAAATCCCTGAGTGGTTGTGGGTGGGTGTGAGTGGACCTGATGCTTGTGTTTCCAGGTGGGTTTGCCGTGTTCCCCCCTTAAGTAAATTTGTGCCCCTGACCTACTAGGGGGGGGCTTGGTTTAAAGCCGGTAGGGGGATTTGGGACCTCCCTTCGCATGGGCCGTAGGCCTTCTGCAGTTTTTCCCTTCGTTTTTATGTTTTTTAAAAAAACATAAAAAAATAAGAACGAAGGAACACTCCCAAAAGGGCCTAGGGCCCCCAGGGCGGGGGCGGGTTTCCAAGTTTCCTCCCGGGCTTAAGCCAATGCACCCAACCTAGTCGGGTCAGGTCACTTTTATTTTAAGGGGGGAACAGGGGAACCCGACCGGGTTTAGCACAACCCATCACTCTAACCACACCCCCCCCAAATTACTCATGTTTTTACCCAAACCTATTTTTAAAGCTCCCAAAACCCGTTTTAGCTTAAAAAGGGAAACTTGGGAGTTTTTTCCCACTCATCCAAAAACTCTATTCCCAAAACCCCTTTACTTTCCTTTTTCCCTTTCCCGGGAATCTAAATTTTTTCCCAACTTAAAAACCATTGCTGCGAGTCCGTCTAGGCTAAAAATTTTTTTTAGCACACTATTTTCAAACCCCCTTTTTTTATTCCTTCTTCCATTTTTACACCTCAAAAAATATCCCCCCCCAATTCTACTCCCCCTTTTAGAGAGTGCAGTTTCAGGGGGCCCCTTTGTCTATCCCCATTTGGGAAGGTTTTTTGATACAGGGATCAACTTTTGGGCCCTCCTCCTTTGTAATTTTTTGAGAATTTTTATCCATTCTGTAAACCCGGGGACCAAAACTGTGCAGCATAATCTTAAAATTTAGGCCCAACCAAGGATGGGATTTGAGTTGAAGGGAAAAACCTGAGGACTCCTATTATTTATTTCTTCTTGATTAAGCCCAAAGGGTTCTATTAGCTAAGGACCTGTCCCTGTTTTGAAAATTTGGGATTTTCCCTTTGCCATTTTTTCCCCTTATCTGGACCATGCCGTTTGTATGATATGTTTAAAAATTTGCCAAAGGTGTGCTAAGTCCTCTTTACAAAAACCTTTTGAACCCCGCTAATGATCTTGATGAAGGAAATTCTAGTATATGACAAAATTTGCCGGGTGACACAAAGATAGGTAGGAAAATTGTTTTAAACCCTAGTTTCTAGGAATTCAGGAGGATTTGACAAACTCTACTCTTTGGGGCCGAAAAGTGGCGATGCGTTTTAATATAAATAAAAAGCAAGGTTCTGAAATCGGGAGTGTCCATAACCCTAGCACTTTTTTGTTAAAAGTAGAAAATTAGCCATACGATTGCGAAAAGGGCGGGGGTTATGGTTTAGCAGCAACCTTAAAACCCAAAACAGCCCAAAGTGCAAAAAGCACTTATGTACAGGTTTTAGGACCCTTTATTAAAGGAAAAGTTTCCCCCCACGAGTGGCTTCTTCGCCAAAACAGAGAAAAAAAGAAACACATATATATATATAGTTGGGAAAAGTCAGGGAAAGGGGGACGCCCTGGGGAGAGGTGGGAGTAGTAGTAGTAGTAGTTGTAGTTTTAGTGTAGTTTTGTATAGTAGTAGTAAGGAACAAAAGGGGTTTAGGCTAGAGAGGGACCTTTCCCGGCTAAGTAAAAAAAACCCGTTTTCCCGGATGGGTAATAAACCTCTTGCTTAATTTAAATTTTTAAAAAAATGTAAAATTTCCGAATTTTTGCTTTATAGTTTTAAAGGGCAGAAAATTTGTGCGCTTCAAAGGGATTTTCTCCGTCTTAAGTCCGGGCTTCTTTAAAAACTAGTTTAAACTTTTATTGAATTTCAAGAGGTGTCCAACATTTGTCCTCTATGTTGAAAAAACATGCGTTTTTGCGGTATCATTTCTTTCAAACATTTTTTTGTGTTCTGCTATCCTAAAGTTTCCCGAGTTTTTGGCTGTTTCCCCTACATAAAACTTTGGGCACCCCCCCCCCACATGGTAAAAGTGTGATTCCTGCACTTGTGCCAGAAACATGCTTGGGTTTTTTTTATCAGGTTCCTAATAGTAGTTTAAGAGCTTTGGTTTGATATTTTTGCCAGTTTTCTGTCAAACATTTTTTAAACCTTAGTGGCAACGTTGCTGACCGGTAAAACGATGTAACTTGGAGGGTTTTTTTCAATTTGATAGGGGTTGGTTTTTGCTGAGGGGTAAATGTTTCACGTTTCCTCAGGCACGTTTTGAAATGTAGGGGAAAGTGTAGTGGGAAATAAAAGGTTGGTGATGTATGTACATTCTTTTTTCGAGGAACTGCGGGCTGGAAAATTCTGTAGGCTTCGAAAGAAGCCAAAAACTACCCCTCTTTTAGTTTTTTGTGTCATGGGAGAGGGAAAAAATTTCAGAAGATCATTTTTTTGAAGATTGAGACACTTATCGCATATGGGAATTTTATTCGGGAAACGTTTCGCCACACAGTGGCTTCTTCAGTTCCCCAAAACAAAGAGGGGGAAAGGCCCTTTAAAGGGGAGGGGGAGAAAAGAGGGAATCAGTCCCCCCAACCTGGAGTCGATGTTTCAAATCCCCTCAAACTTGGAAATGTACAGCATAGGGCCGTAGAAAGTGGCTTATATACCTGTTTTGATGTGAGGTGAAGAGGGGGAGGGGGGGTCTAGTGGTAAACCCTCCATTTCTCGAAGAGGGGCCCTTCGTCCAAAGGTTGAACAAGTGTTGAAGAATTCTTTGTAACAAGATCCCATGATGCTGCAGTGTCTGACAGTTGTGATGAATGGTTTGAAAAACCGACAAGTTGAAGATTGAGACACTTATGCAGCATATGGGAATCTTTATTCAGGAAACGTTTCGCCACACAGTGGCTTCTTCAGTCCAATACAAAGAGGAAAGCTTAAGGAGAGGAGGAGAATGAGGTAATCAGCCCCTCAACCTGGAGTCGATGTGTTCAGTCCATCAATCTTGTAGAATGTACAGCATAGGGCCGTAGACGTGGCTTATATACTGTTGTGATGTGAGGTGAAGCAGGCGGAGGCGGGGTCATAGTGGTACCATCCACTACTCGAAGTAGGTCTTCGTCCAAAGGTTGAACAAGTGTTGAAGAATTCTTTGTAACAAGATCCCATGATGCTGCAGTGTCTGACAGTTGTGATGAATGGTTTGAAAAACCGACAAGTTGAAGATTGAGACACTTATGCAGCATATGGGAATCTTTATTCAGGAACGTTTCGCCACACAGTGGCTTCTTCAGTCCAATACAAAGAGGAAGGCTTAAGGAGAGGAGGAGAATGAGGTAATCAGTCCCTCAACCTGGAGTCGATGTGTTCAGTCCATCAATCTTGTAGAATGTACAGCATAGGGCCGTAGACGTGGCTTATATACTGTTGTGATGTGAGGTGAAGCAGGCGGAGGCGGGGTCATAGTGGTACCATCCACTACTCGAAGTAGGTCTTCGTCACATCACAACAGTATATAAGCCACGTCTACGGCCCTATGCTGTACATTCTACAAGATTGATGGACTGAACACATCGACTCCAGGTTGAGGGACTGATTACCTCATTCTCCTCCTCTCCTTAAGCCTTCCTCTTTGTATTGGACTGAAGAAGCCACTTGTGGGCGAAACGTTTCCTGAATAAAGATTCCCATATGCTGCATAAGTGTCTCAATCTTCAACTTGTCGGTTTTTCAAACCATTCATCAAAAGATCATTCTTGTAGGTAGGCTTCCGGTAGACTTTAAAAGAAAGTTTGTTTTCCCCTGTGCGTAAGAGAACGTCGAGAAAAGGTAACTGGTTGTCCTTCTCCTCCTCTAGAGTAAATTTAATAGTAGGTTCCGAGTGTTGATGGTGTTGAGGATGCCCTGTACGTCAAGATTTTTGGGTACAATGACCAAAATATCATCTACGTACCGCATCCAAGTAACTGAACGAGGGATGTTACTGAGGATCCCTTTTTGATTCCAGGTCCTCCATATATAAATTGGCAAGAACTGCACTAAGGGGGGATCCCATGGCTAGTCCGAAGAGTTGTTTGTACTTCTTGTCTCGAACCTAAAACAGTTATAACGAACACAAAGTTTTGACAAGGCTCACAAAATCTTGGCGGGGTACAGGTAACTCTGTATCATATTTAATCACCCTGCAAGAAGATCAATGGCTTGATCAACTGGGACATTGGTGAATAAGGCAGTCACGTCAAAACTTGCAAGCTTCTTATCACTCATGTCGAGATCCCTGATACGGTTAAGGAGGTCACCCGAATGCTTCAGATGAGCCTGACTGATTGTACCCAGGAGCTTTGACAAATATTTCGCCAAAACTCCTGCTAGACTGTGAGGGGCGCTTCCGATACCCAGATGTAAAGGGTCACATAGGCACATTTGGTTTGTGGGTCTTTGGTAAACCATAAAGTCTAGCTGACTTGGGGTTGGTAGGGATGAGGCGCAAAAATCTTGACGTACAGGGCATCCTCAACACCATCAACAATCTGGAACCTACTATTAAATTTACTCTATAGATGGAGAAGGACAACCAGTTACCTTTTCTCGACGTTCTCTTACGCACAGGGGAAAGCAACTTTCCTTTA
This sequence comes from Cherax quadricarinatus, assembly GCF_026875155.1. NCBI lineage: Eukaryota > Metazoa > Arthropoda > Malacostraca > Decapoda > Parastacidae > Cherax > Cherax quadricarinatus. Next base: position 6,058 of record NW_026507029.1, on the reverse strand, counting down.
AAGTCTACCGAAAGCCTACCTACAAGAATGATCTTCTACATTTCTTCTCTCACCATGACACAAGAACTAAAAGAGGGGTAGTTATTGGCTTCTTTCTGAGAGCCTACAGAATTTCCAGTCCGCAGTTCCTCGAAGAAGAATGTACATACATCACCAACTCTTTTAGTTCACTACACTTTCCCCTACACTTCATACGTGAACTGCAGGAAACGTCAACACGTATCACTCATCAAGACCAACACCTATCAAATTGAAGAAAATCCTTCCAAGTTACATCGTTTTACCGGTCAGCAACGTTGCCACTAATGTTTCAAAAAATGTTTGACAGAAAAACTTGGCTAAAATATCTACCAGTTCTTTCACAATAATAGAACCTGATACAAAAACCCAAGCATGAATCTGGCACAAGTGCAGGAATCTACACTATACCATGTGGGGTGTGGTGACAAAGTATATGTAGGGGAAATCAGCCAGAACACGGACATTAAATAGCAGAACACAAAAATGCTATCAGAAATGATGACCGCAAAAACCATGTGTTCAACATAGAACGATGTGGACACCTGATGAAATTCAATGAATCTAAACTAAGTTATTAAAGAAGACGACATTAAGACTGGAGAAAATCATTGGGCCGCTGCACTAATTTCTGTCAGTAACACTATAAAGCAAAAATCCGGTAGTAACAGTATTTCAAAAATTACTAATGCAAGAAGATATTACCCGAACCTGGGAACTGGTGTTACTATGATGCCAGCAGGTCCTCTCAACCTCACTCCTAGTTCCATTCTGACTACTAACACTAAAAATACCTCCTTTTACCCTCACGACTCACCTCACCTTACTCCACCACTATATAAATGGGTGGTTTTCTTAGTTTTCTCTGAATTTAGGACTGAAGAAGCCACTCGTGGCGAAACGTTTCCTTTAATAAATGTCCTGAACTGTACATAAGTGTCTTTTTCCACATTGGAGAAGTTGGTAGCATCGCTGAATCACTAAAGAAGGAACCCTCTACCACCATCACTACGACCTTCTACCACTATTACAACTGTTACCATCACTACTACCTTCTACCACTATCAACCACTATCACAACTGCTTCTACTCTATCACCACCACCACCACCATGTATTATTCTAAAAACCTTTTTCATATTATTTTTCATTACATTCTTTACAAAAGGCTGGCACTAGAAGCATTCTTGGAGCCGAGGTCGCTTATTTATGCACTTGCAAGCACTAAAATCAGTGGAATATTATGAAATATTTCGTAGGAGCATGTGAGGGGACCGTCGCTCACTGGTAAACAATGGCACACTGGCTGGGAAGGCAGGCCCAGGCGGCTCAGAGCGTGAGTACCCGTCCCGGACGAAGGACGATTATCGAGTTAACGGACCATTTGCGAGCCAATGTTTAGACAAAATAACGGGACTATTTCCGAAATGGACGACTTTCAGGCCGGATGATTATTGAGGGACCACTGTACATATAAATTATGCAATAACTTTAAAACACTTTAAATTTTGAAAAGTTTCCAGACATAATGAAGAGATGTGCTCACGGAGAATGTAAACAAACTGGGTGGGTCACTCCATATTAGAAAGACTGGGAGCTGTATAGCAAGTTTAGGTCATAAATTTAAATCACTGTATTAGCGGAATGCTATAAAGCCCTACTGTATTGCAGAAAGTCATGTGTGGTAGCTCTCACACCAGCTACCATACCTACACAAAATAATCATCTTTCAACAAAATGGCCATATCCTAATGAGGCAGGGTGGTCCAAAAGGATAAATGAAAATACCTACATGAAATACATGACTTACATTTGAAGTGCCCCAGAGCAATTATTATTATTTTTTTTTTTTCGACAGTGGCAGTCTTCCATTGAGGCAGGATGGCCCAGAAAAACAGGTTTAAACTCAGTCTTCACAGTTACCTCAGTACACCACGCACCTTTTTTCCTTCACCAATTTTATGATTAACCTCGTCCTTCATAAACCTGTTTTCAGACAAATCTACTCCTAAATATCTGAACTCATTCACTTCTTTCACACTCCCTCCCTCCAATGTGATATCCACTTCTTCTTTACCTTATTCGTTTGTTACTCTCATCACCTTATCTTATCTGTGTTCACTTTCAACTTTCTTTACGTAACACTCTCCCAAGCTTGTCCACAAACCTTTGCAACTTCTCTTTAGAATCTTCCAAAAGCACAGTATCATCAGCAAAAAGTAATTGTGTTAACTCCCATTTTGTATTTGAGTCCCCATAATTTAATCCCACCCCTCTCCTGAACACCCTAGCACTTACTTCTTTCAGAACACCATCAGTAAATATGTTAAACAACCATGGTGACATTACACATCCCTATATAATACAGTGAACCTACTCCTACTGCGAGCATATCCACGTGCGAGTTTTTCCAAATACGAGCAGTCGATGGGTCAATTTTTTGCTTAAGCGAGCAAAATTTCCACAAGCGAGCAGACCTCCCCCCCCCGGGGGGGGGGGGGGGGGGGGGCCCCCACCCCCCGTGTGTGTGTTTGACCCCCCCCGCCTCCACCCCCAAACCACAAAATGTGTTGTTAAAAAAAAAAAAAAAAAAAACAAAAAAAAATATAAATAGGCAGGTTCCTGGACACTATGAAGACTCTTGCTCTTGATCTCGGGGAATAGTATCTCATTTGTTTGTTAGACTATGTTATTGAAACTTGGTCAATGTATGATGAACCATGCTTCTTAATGTTACACCAAAAATGAAAGAAAATCTAAGCATATATATTGAGTTCACTTCTCACAATTAGCCACCCCCTTTGCAGTAATTTTGAATGGTTTTTTTATGGTTGTATTCTCGTTTTTTTTGGTCTCATTTGATAAATGGAGATATATTACAGAAATGGATATGATTTTTAATTGCTTTCACACGAAAAGTACCTTGAAATAGATCTCAACCAAGGAAAATATCCATTGCTTCTGTTTCAGATGTAAACAAATGACATCACTGTCCATACAAATGCAGTCCGTGAATGGGTTGACATTATTTATACAATTATGCAATAAGAATAATAGTAAATCCCTTATATCCTTTGTGTGAATAAAATTTACAAATTATTTATAAAAAAATATGTATAATATGTAATAATAAAAATACTTTAATAATAATAGTATAATAATAAAAAGTGGCAGATGTTGGGGTATATGGTAAAGGAGGGGGTTTACTAAAACAGTGAAGAGTTTTTCCCCAAAAATGAGGCTAAAGTTAGGTATGTAGGAAAGAGGGGATTATTTCCCAAATAAAAGTAGACCTTAGAAAAGGGAGGGTTGATGTCACCGTGGTTTTTTAAATAATTTAAAGGGGTTTGTAAAGAAGTCAGGGGAACCCCCGATAGCGTTTTTTAATCCGTGCAAGAGGGCTCTTTGTTATGTGAAATATGGTATGCGAAAAAATTTTTCCCCCCCAAAAGAAAAAATGGAAATAAAATTAATTCGTGCAAACCCCAAAAAGTATGAAAAAAAAAAAATTTACCACATGAATGTTAATTTTAATAACCAAATGAAAAAGGCATCACAATTACATACACTTATTTTTTTGAATTTGGTGATGATTGGGGGGAAAGGGGGGGGAAAAGAGAGTGTTAGTGTTTGAAGGGGAACCCCCTTCCTTTAAAGCTTGAGGGTCGGCCCTTTTTTGGGGTTTTTCCCCTTTTCTTTTAATGCCCGGACCACTTCAGATAACGGGATTCTTTGCACAAAAAATTCTGTCCATAGTGGCCGAACCTCTCGTTCCTTTATGACTACCCAAAAGGGTTTTTCACAACATTGTCAGTGTACGGTTGCCAAACCGGCGCAATAGCGGGGGGGGTGTTTTCATCCTGAAGGTTTGCACTTAAAGCCACTTTGCACAGATTTCCCCTTAATCTTTGTAGTAGGCAACTTTTTCAATTTCTCTCTCCCCTCCTCTGAACCGTTCCTCGGGTCTGGCCTTTTTGCTTTTGAAGTTGATCTTGCTCATCATTGGGTTATTCTTCATTGTCCCCTCCCCAACTCTTCCACCCCCCCCACAACCCTCCAACCCCAAGGCTTTCCCATGCCACAATGGTTTCCTCAACTGGCTAATCCCCTTTAGGGGTTTCCTCAAAACCCCCAAAATCCCCTTTTTCTACACATTCGGCCACAGTTTCTTTCCAAACAGAGTTCAAGGTCTTCTTATCATCCCTCCCAACCCTTTCCATAAGGGTTTTCACAATGAGAAATTAAAGTGCTCTCCCAAAACTCTCTTTAAATCAGTTGAGTTTTAGGGGCCCCCTACAAAAACACCTTTCAAAAAGGCTTTTTTGTACAGCTTTTTGAAGTTGCAATAAAAATTGGGCCATGGGCCCCGCAGGAGAGGGGTGGAAATTGAGGAAAAACTTGCCTTAAGAAATTTTTTGTCCCCATAAAAGTCGCTCGCCAGTTGTAGGTACCAGGGCATTGTCTAACACCAGGAGGGACTTAAGTTCTAAATTTTTTTTTCATTAAGTTTAATTTTACAAGGGGCAAATGCGGGTAACCAGTCATAGAAAAATCCCTAGTGACCCCTGCCTTTTGTTGCCCCCACACACACACAAAATTTTCCTTAGGACATTCTTTTTCCCGAAACGGTCTGGGGGTTTCAGAGTGAAACTAAAAACGCTTCACTTGCAATCACCAGAGCATTGGAACCACAACAAATAAGCCTGTCTTCATAGGCTTATTTCCCGGGAGTGCCTTTTCCTCCTCAATAATGAGGGCCTGCTTTGGGTTTTCCCAAAAAAAGGCCCGTTTCTCACAATTAAACACTTGTTCAGGTTTTATTCCTTTACTTCTATTACCCTTGAATTTCCCGCACATATTTTCAGCTGCTTTTTGGTCCGAACTGGGAGCCCACCATGCCTTATCACACTATGTTGCCACTAACTTCTTTAAAAACTCCAAACCAAACCTTTGCTGGCCTTAAATTCACTACATCATCACTATTGAAGCATTTTTTTAATTAAACCTCATGCAACTTCCTAGCCTTTTCGTTATGATCGCTTGAAAACGCACTCCTGCAGCGTTTTTATTTTTCCACACCCGTAAGAGTCTTAAAAATCTTCCCCCCTTGCGATCCTGTTTTTTGAAAACACGTTAAACCCTTTTGGAAGAACACTTCTTGATTGCCTTTCCGTTGCCCAAAAGTAGCTGGTTGATTTGGGGTTTTTTTAAACCGGCCAGGGCGGCGACACGCACCCACTTTTATACTTATCATGATCTCTTTTTTCATCTCTATTTTTAATTCTCCCTTAAATTTCTTAGGTTTGGCACTAGAAGCTTTCTTGGGGCCCCTGGTCACTATTTTGGGAGATAAAATCACCAAAAACACTGTAAATAATACGAAATTTTCCCATTGAGCTTGGATTTACCGCGGAGGCGGGGGTAAACAATGCCACCGCCCCACATGTGAGGCTGGCTAAGGGGGCCCCATTGGACCCGTCCGGACGAAGAGTGGTGAGCGGGGGTTTTTTGAGCGGGCGAGGGGAAAAATTTTTTCGATAAAAGCGGCGTATGCGAATTTTACGTTATGTTGGGGACGGTAGCGGGGGCCCCTGTAAATCGAGGGCTTTGGGAAGACGTGGAGTTAAAAATAAAAAATCCAAATAAAGTTGGAGTTGTCACGTTTCCTTTTCTGATGCACTGCTCTTGGGGGGAATTCTGAAGGAATTGCAAGGTTGGTGGATGAATTTTTGGTAGGGAGCAAAAAAAAAATTAAAAATGAATCGGAAAGAGTAAGGTTATGAGGAAAAAAAAATGATTAGGTGTGAAAGATTGGGTATCGAATTGGAGGGAGAGAGTATGGAGAGGTGAATGTATTTAGAAAATTGGGATGGCGTTTCACGGATGGGTCTATGAAGAGAGGTGAACATAGAATTGATGAGGGGAAAAGGGGGAGTGGGGCCTTGGAGTCTGTGGAGACAAAAAAACTTTTTCCTTTAGGGAAAAAAGGGGAATGTAAAGAAATTATAGTTTACCCAAAATTACAACCCAAGATTCCAAAT
>NW_026507028.1:0-26470 GCF_026875155.1 Cherax quadricarinatus | reverse complement strand
AAATTTAAAAAATATCGTGGAATAGACAAGGTGGAAAAGGACAGGATGTTCCAGGGAGGGGACACAGAAACAAGAGGCCACAATTGGAAGTTGAAGACACAAATGAGTCAGAGAGATAGTAGGAAGTATTTCTTCAGTAATAGAGTTGTAAGGCAGTGGAATAGCCTAGAAAATGACGTAGTGGAGGCAGGAACCATGCACAGTTTTAAGACGAGGTTTGATAAAGCTCATGGAGCGGGGAGAGAGAGGGTCTAGTAGCAACCGGTGAAGAGGCGGGGCCAGGAGCTAGGACTCGACCCCTGCAACCACAAATAGGTGAGTACAAATAGGTGAGTACACACACACACACGAAAGCCAAATCTGACCCAAAACTGTTGTACAGCCACATCAGGAGGAAAACAGCAGTCAAGGACCAGGTAATCAGGCTAAGGAAGGAAGGAGGAGAGACAACAAGAAATGACCGTGAAGTATGTGAAGAACTCAACAAGAGATTCAAAGAAGTGTTCACAGAGGAGACAGAAGGGACTCCAGAAAGACGGAGAGGTGGGGCACACCACCAAGTGCTGGACACAGTGCACACAACCGAGGAAGAAGTGAAGAGGCTTCTGAGTGAGCGAGATACCTCAAAGGCAATGGGGCCAGATAACATCTCCCCATGGGTATTGAGAGAGGGAGCAGAGGCGCTATGTGTGCCCCTAACAAAAATTTATTCAAAAACATCTATCGAAACAGGGAGATTGCCTGAGGCATGGAAGACAGAAAAATGTAGTCCCAATCTTTAAAAAAGGAGACAGACATGAAGCATTAAACTACAGACAGTGTCACTGACATGTATAGTATGCAAAATCATGGAGAAGATTATCAGGAGAAGAGTGGGGGAACACCTAGAAGGAACGATCTCATCAACAGCAGCCAACATGGTTTCAGGGACGGGAAATCCTGTGTCACAAACCTACTGGAGTTCTATGACATGGTGACAGCAGAAAGGGACAAGAGAGAGAGGGGTGGGTGGATTGCATTTTCTTGGACTGCAAGAAGGCGTTTGACACAGTTCCACACAAGAGATTGGTGCAAAAATGGAGGACCAAGCAGGGATAACAGGGAAGGCACTACAATGGATCAGGGAATATTTGTCAGGAAGACAGCAGCGAGTCATGGTACGTGGCGAGGTGTCAGAGTGGGCACCTGTGACCAGCGGGGTCCCGCAGGGGTCAGTCCTAGGACCAGTGTTTGTTTCTGGTATTTGTGAACGACATGACGGAAGGAATAGACTCTGAGGTGTCCCTGTTTGCAGATGACGTGAAGTTGATGAGAAGAAATTCACTCGATCGAAGACCAGGCAGAACTACAAAGGGATCTGGACAGGCTGCAGCCCTTTGGTCCAGCAATTGGCTCCTGGAGTTCAATCCACCAAGTGCAAAGTCATGAAGATTGGGGAAGGGCAAAGAAGGCCGCAGACGGAGTACAGTCTAGGGGGTCAGAGACTACAAACCTCACTCAAGAAAAAAAATCTTGGGGTGATTTATAACACTAGGCACATCTCTGAAGCGCACATCAACCAAATAACTGCTGCAGCATATGGGCACCTAGAAAAACCTCAGAACAGCATTCCGACATCTTAATAAGGAATCGTTCAGGACCCTGTACACCGTATACGTTAGGCCCATATTGGAGTATCCCGGCACCAGTTGGAACCCACCCCTAGCCAAGAAACTGAAGAAACTAGAGAAAGTGCAAAGGTTTGCAACAAGACTAGTCCCAGAGCTAAGAGGTATGTCCTACGAGGAGAGGTTAAGGGAAATCACCTGACGACACTGGAGGACAGGAGAGATAGGGGGACATGATAACGACATACAAAATACTGGAGGAATTGACAAGGTGGACAAAGACAGGATGTTCCAGAGATTGGACACAGTAACAAGGGGACACAGTTGGAAGCTGAAGACACAGATGAATCACAGGGATGTTAGGAAGTATTTCTTCAGCCACAGAGTAGTCAGTAAGTGGAATAGTTTGGGAAGCGATGTAGTGGAGGCAGGATCCATACATAGCTTTAAGCAGAGGTATGATAAAGCTCACGGCTCAGGGAGAGTGACCTAGTAGCGATCAGTGAAGAGGCGGGGCCAGGAGCTCGGACTCGACCCCCGCAACCTCAACTAGGTGAGTACAACTAGGTGAGTACACACACACACACACACACACACACATGCACATATGTGGTAATGCTTTATTTACAGCTAGCAAAGTCAGGGTATTTCTCCAGAATGGTCTGTAATATACCACTGTGGATAAAATACTTAGCCATTTCTTGAACACTTCTGAGTGAGTTGTTTCTAAATTCATTAATTTTATCGCACTCCAGTACCACCAGAGAATAGCTGGTAAGTGGTGGGATTATGTACAAGTGTTTTTTCCTTGATGGGTATATCCATGTGTAACCTACCCCCCCCCCTTCATTCAGTTAAATATATAATCTATACAGTCCAAATTAATTAGTAGCGCCATACTTGAGGGGTTGCTACCCAATTTATACTGGTCTCGGATAGATATGGATAAGTTTTGTGAGGGTCGAGGGGCCACCTGCAGTGACCAGAGGTGGTTTAAGGGGTCCCTCGGGTAATTTTCCGCGCGCGCCCCTCGACCAAAAATCGATTTTAAAATTATGGAGATTGAGTTATATATACGAGAAATAGCTTAACTCTTTGGCAACAAAATTTGGTACCAAATGAATGTTCTACGACGTTTTACAAGAAATTACAGTCATTTATATGAGGTAAGGTGACGGTGATATTGGTAGCGAGTCTGCTCACACCCCATTTATTTTTGGGAAAATTTTTTCCCTTGTTTTTTATCGCTTTTTTTTAGCATTAAAACTTTCTAATATAATAACTGACTACTTGGCATTATAAAACTGAAGGCGGAGCTTATCCCTAGATTCAGCAACAGTCATTAATCATATCATGATGTGGGGAAAGGGGTTTTGCCGCGCCAGGAGAAATCACTTCATTATTACGCTTATATCAGCTTATATATAAACTCTACAGCTTTTTTATCTATCAGAATTGATCTAATATGATATAATAAACACTTAAATAACATACAAACATGTTTTTACTCTAGACTGAAAAAAATAGGCCTTAATATGACGAAAGATTATCGGGAATATTTCGATAAATATTGAGTTACTGCTCTCCATGTCGTCTCCGTGTCGTATTCTTTGGTCTCTGAGTAAGGGAGAAAACGGTGTTTTGAAGAGGATAACTGCACTAGAACATCAGTTTACTAAGAAATACACCCAAACAAACGCGATTTTCGCGATTTTTTTTTTTTTTTTTTTTTGAGACGGTGGGCCGGCCGGCGTTCTAGGCCTATATCTCGGAAGTAACTTATTCACCTAATGTATCTAGTTCTGCCTTTATTACTTAATTAAATGGAATAATATTCACAGAAATTGTAGAATAATGATTTCTCTAATTTTGTAAAAGCTAATTTTGGAAATATTCCAAATACTTTCGGAGTTATGTGGGAGTAAAGGGCAGATTTTTTGCAGTATTCCAGGAACTAAAAAACTATTTTTTTGTTTTTTTAAATAAAGATACGTTATTTAGAGAAAAGGCGTTGCGTAAAATTCGTATAAGCATTGCTCTCTCGGCACCAAATGTCCAAACAACCTTACGATGTCCCATATAGGAATGATTTTTGACACAAGGACATTTTTCAGCAAATCAGTCTTTTTCAGTCTTTTCTCAGTTGTCGTTTGAGGTATATTTTTGATAAATATTTTCAAGAATGAGTGAAAACACTTTGTCTTGTGCACCAAAACTGGAGGAAATCGGACGGTAAACAAAAAAGCTAATTTATCGTTAAACAATATCATTGTTGTCTCCCAAGGAGATTACTCGTATGCATGTAATGTTGAGGTACGTACAAGTAATCACTCCTATAAAATTTTCCATACCATGTGTAGAAAGAGGTTTGGTAATAAGTAATACATATTTTATGAAAACGAGGATAAATAAATATACAAGGTATAATGTAATACGTAATGAAAGTATAGTTTGTTAGATTATATATTGGTGGATAAAAGGTTGATGGGGAGGCTCCAGGATGTACACGTTTATAGAGGGGCAACTGATATATCGGATCATTACCTAGTTGTAGCTACAGTTAGAGTAAGAGGTAGATGGGATAAGAGAAAAATGGCAACAACATGTGAGAGAGAGGTGAAAGTGTATAAACTAATGGAGGAAGAAGTTCGGGTGAAATATAAGCAACTATTGGCAGAAAGGTGGGCCGGTGCAGGTATGAGTAGTAGGGGAGGGGGGGGGTTGAAGAGGGTTGGAATAGTTTTAAAAATGCAGTATTATAATGTGGGGCAGAAGTTTGTGGTTATAGGAGGGTGGATGCAGAAGGAATGAGGAGTGATTGGTGGAATGATGAAGTAAAGGGTGTGATAAAAGAGAAAAAGGTAGCTTATGAGAGGTATTTACAAAGCAGAAGTGTTATTAAAAACGCAAGTATATGGAGAGTAAAAGAAGGGTGAAGAGAGTGGTGAGAGAGTGCAAAAGGAGAGCGGATGATAGAGTGGGAGAGGTACTGTCAAGAAATTTTAATGAAAATAAGAAAAAATTTCGAGTGAGTTAAGTTAAGAAAGCCCAGGGAACAAAGGATTGGTCAGTTTAAAAAAGGTAGGGGAGTTAGTAGATGGGGAGATGGAGGTTTTGGGAAGATGGCGAGAATATTTTGAGGAACTGTTAAATGTCGACGAAGAATGGGAGGCCGTAATTTCATGCACTGGTCAGGGAGGTATACCATCTTTTTAAAAGTGAAGAAGAGGAGAATGTGAGTGTGGGGCAGGTGCGTGGGGGCATTACGAAGAATGAAAGGAGGTAAAGCAGCTGGAACTGATGGGATCATGACAGAAATGTTAAAAGCAGGGGGGACATAGTGTTGGAATGGTTGGTATTTTTGTTTACCACACTGGTCAGCTGTTTTAATAATCTTTCTGGCCTGCTAGTGTACTCGCATATAATCTAGTGATACCAGTGATTAGCAGAATACAGTGTTGTAGTAGCAACTAACCAGTATTATAATGGTACTTAGTGGAGTGGAGTGACTTTCATTAGTTTCTTTTTTCTTGAAATACGAGACGTTACTGTGAATTTCATATAACCTGTAGTTACCAGCGGTCGCAATATACACAACGAGAAGCAATTATTACTACAGAAAAAGCGTCCTTCCTCCAAAATTTGCACCAGTCAACTATAGTGATAATATAGTGATAATATAGCATTTATTGTGGTGGAGACCGAAAAAAAAAAAAAAAAAAAAAAAAAAAAAAAAAAAAAAAAAAAGAAAAGCCAGATACAGCGATTTATAAAAAAGGAGAGGACGTTCGTCATTGTAGGAACTGCCAGATATCACGGCTCTTCAACACGCAAGTTATACTTTTGTATCAGTCAAATCACATATTACTCGGGTAGATAATTTCCAGTAGATCCTTCATGTGTTAGCTCAAATCACCGACCAGTATGTTTTAAATAAGTGACCCACTGATCAGATCAGATCGACTGGTCGAACCCTTGACTGGGCCGAACCCTTGACTGGTCCGAACCGGGACTGGTTTCAAACAGTTTCGTTGGACAATAAAGCAGACTGTAACGGATGGGGTTTTGGGGGAGGCGCCTATAAACCACAAACATTAAAAATCAGGAACGTGACGGTAAGCTGTCCAATATACAAAAAGAGTTAGAAAAAAGAAATACAAATAGCTAGAGCTTCATTTAAGGTTATTAATATAATATTCAAGAGGTTGCTAGTAGAATTGCCCGTAAATCAACCATTCAATCATTATGAAGCTGTGTGTAGTCTGTGGTCAGTCAAAAAAAACGGGCTTCCCAATGGGGTAAATTGTCATTTTTGTGGAAATTGGTGTCACGCCCCTTGTGCAGATATCCCAGAACAAGCTACAAGCAGTATTAAAACAGAGAAGTGTTTTTGGGTATGCCCAAATGAGGAAAATCTGTGGACTAAAATCACAAGGGTATAAAAGAGGACAACATCAAAGCTGCTTTCATATAAAACCTGGAAGCTTTCTACAACAGATGGGACATAAAAGTCTGGGGTGAATGGTTCTGCCCTTGATACTGGCCATGTAGTCACAAACTGTAAGGCTGGAGGTGATGTCCTGGTAGTCAGTAAATGTGGGGCTGATAGGGCTTTTCCTGGGAGACAGTAATGGTGGGAAACTGGAGGTGCTGTCCTGGGGGACAGAAATGGTGAAGCTGGAGATACTGTCCTGGAGACAGAAATGGTGAAGCTGGAGATATTGTCCAGGTAGTCGGGAATTATACGCAGGAAGGAATAATATAAATGACCTCATAGGGGCAGGGCCATAGTAGGGAAACAAGTGTAGTCAAAGATAAAATAAAACCAATTTTTGCAAAATAGAAATACGCAGGAAATAGCAAAACAAGAGGACTCCCAATAGCAATAGTGAGGATAAATTACCAAAAAAAAACTGGTGGGGGCTCCATTGTTGGTGTAGGGAGGATAGAAGTAAAACAGGGAAACATGCACCAACAAGGAATTTCAGTCACAGAAAAACCCCAAAGGGAAGCGGAAACCAAGCCTGTGCACATACTATGCACTTGGTATCTGCTGGCATGGGAAATCTGGGAAAACAGATGGGACATGCAACTATGCCACTCTAGAAAATGCCATGCCCATATGGACAACGGAAAATGCAAACTCCCTTCCTGTAAGCTTTTTCACCCTGAAATGGGGTACTCTTCAGTACAGGAAAGACTGTCTATAACTTAAATTGCCAGGCATACCATCTAAAGGGGACAAAAAGATACAAAACATCAGGCCATGGGAAAACCTGGGTAGCCACAGCCACTCAAGAGGGAGAGGTTTTTTGTGCCCGGAAGGAAAAAAAACTGCAGGGAAATGGCAGAAATCGTAAAACCAAATCCATCATTCCTGGAGTGGAAACCACAGTCGATGGCCTCCACTCCAAACCAACAGATACAGATACTAATGCCGGAAAAAAAATCCCCCCCCCAGTACCAACAAACCACCAGTCCGAAACATTCTTCTTTGCAAATATACAGGGTCTAAAGCCAGCAACAAACAACAAAATACCTTTCATCCGTGGACTGCTTGCAGAGGCAAAGGCAATGTTCGCGGCTTTCACTGAGACCCACATAAAAGGGTCACTTGGACAACGAAGTATGGATCCCAGGTTACAACCTATACAGATTTTGACAGAGTGAACAGGCAAAAGGGGGGGGTTGGCCTGTACATTGCAGAGTCACTTGTTTGCACAGAACTGCTTAATGCCTCAAATGACGTAGTGGAAGGTTTAGCAGTAAAGGTCGAGAACCAAAAACCTAGTCATTGTTGGTAGTCTACAAGCCTCCGGGATGCAACATCCCAGCAATTCCAGGAACAGCTGTTAAAAATTGACCACTGTCTGGAAAATCTTCCAGCTCCTGCACCCACATCTTGCTCCTGGGGATTTCAACTTAAAGGGACCTAAAATGGAGGAATACAGCAAATAATATTGTTGCAGTAATTTAAAACCAGGAGGCTGCTTGATGAAAACTCACACTCACACGAGCTTTTAAATCTCTGCACAAAATTCAATTTAAACCAGCAAATATAGAGCCTACAAGACTGGAGAATACACTAGACCTCATCTTCACTAACAATGATGATCTGATAAGAAATGTCACCTATCAAAAACAATATACTCAGATCACAACATAATTGAGGTTCAGACTTTTATGCGTGGAGCCCCAGACCGACAAAATGAGACTAGTCACGAGGGAGCATTCACCAAAAATTTAAATTCAATAACAAAAACATAAAGTGGGACCAAGTAAACCAAGTCCTAACCGATATAAGTGGGAAGATATACTAAGCAACACAGACCCAAACTTATGCCTGAACAGATTAACTCGGTTGGCACTCGATGTATGCACAAGGCTTATTCCTCTAAGAAAAAAAGGAGGAAGTAGAATGTAAAATAGAAAGAGACAGGGGGCTCCCTTTTTCAGGCGACGGAAAAGAATAACAGAGCGGCTAAAAGAGGTCAATATATCGAAATGGGGAGGGAGACATGGGCAAGAAATAGCAAGCATCGAACTTAAGTAAAAGAACCCTTTGGAGTCGGAATAGCCTAAAAATGACGTAGTGGAGGCAGAACCATGCACAGTTTTAAGACGAGGCTTGATAAAGCTCATGGAGTCGGGAGAGAGAGGTCTAGTAAGCAACCGGTGAAGAGGCGGCCAGGATCAAGGACTCGACCCTGCAACCACAAATAGTGAGTAAAAATAGGTGAGTACACACACACACCACGAAAGCAAATCTGACCCAAACTGTTGTACCAGCCACATCAGGAGGAAAACAGCATCAGGACCAGGTAATCAGCTAAGGAAGAAGGAGGAGAGACACAAGAAATGACCGTGTAAGTATGGAAGAACTCAACAAGAGATTCAAAGAAAGTGTTCACAGAGGAGACAGAAGGGACTCCAGAAAGACGGAGGAGGTGGGCAACACCCAAGTGCTGGACACAGTGCACACAACCGAGAAGAAGGAGAGGCTTCTGAGTGAGCGAGATACCTCAAAAGGCAATGGGGCCAGATAACATCTCCCCAGGGTATTGAGAGAGGAGCAGAGGCGCTATGTGTGCCCCAACAACAATATTCAAAACATCTCGAAACAGGGAGAATTGCCTGAGGCATGGAAGCAGCAAAAATGTAGTTCCCAATCTTTAAAAAAGGAGACAGACATGAAGCATTATAACTAAAACTACAGACCAGTGTCACTGACGATGTATGAGTATGCAAAATCATGAGAAGATTATCAGGAGAAGAGTGGTGAACACCTAGAAGGAACGAATCTCATCATCAGCAGCTCGAACATGGTTTCATGGACGCGGGAAATCCATGTGTCACAAACCTACTGGAGTCCGTATGACATGGTGACAGCAGTAAGACAAGACAAGAGAGAGAGGGGTTGGTGGATTGCATTTGTTTCTTGGACTGCAAGAAGCGTACACTGTTCCACACAAGAGATTGGTGAAAAACTGGAGGACCAAGCCAGGGATAACAGGGAAGGCACTACAATGGATCAGGGAATACTGTCATGAAGACAGCAGCGAGTCATGGTAGCTTGGCGAGGTGTCAGAGTGGGCACTGTGACCAGCGGGGTCCCGCAGGGGTCAGTCCTAGGACCAGTGCTGTTTCTGGTATTTGTGAACGACATGACGGAAGGAATAGACTCTGAGGTGTCCCTGTTTGCAGATGACGTGAAGTTGATGAGAAGAAATTCCACGTCGTCGAAGGACCAGGCAGAACTAAAAGGGATCTGACAGGCTGCAGACCTTGGTCCAGCAATTGCTCCTGAGTTCAATCCGCACCAAGTGCAAAGTCATGAAGATTGGGGAAGGGCAAAGAAGGCCGCAGACGGAGTACAGTCTAGGGGGTCAGAACAACAAACCTCACTCCAAGGAAAAAGATCTTGGGGTGAGTATAACACTAGGCACATCTCCCCCTGAAGCGCACATCAACCAAATAACTGCTGCAGCATATGGGCACCTAGCAAACCTCAGAACAGCATTCCGACATCTTATAAGGAATCGTTCAGGACCCCTGTACATCCGTATACGTTAGGCCCTATTGGAGTATGCGGCACCAGATTGGAACCACACCTACCAAGCAACTGAAGAAACTATGAGAAAGTGCAAAGGTTTGGCAACAAGACTAGTCCCAGAGCTAAGAGGTGAGGTCCTACGAGGAGAGGTAAATGGAAATCCAACCTGACGACACTGGAGGACAGGAGAGATAGGGGACCATGATTACGACATACAAAATACAGAGAGGATTTGACAAGGTGGACAAAGACAGGATGTTCCAGAGATTGACACAGTAACAAGGACCAGTTGGAAGCTGAAGACACAATGAATCACAGGGATGTTAGGAAGTAGTTTCCTTCAGCACACAGAGTAAGTCAGTAAGTGAATAGTTTGGAAGGGGCGATTAGTGGGAGGCAGGATCCATACATAGCTTTAAAGCAGAGGTATGATAAACTCACGGCTCAGGAGAGTGACCTAGTAGCGATCATAAAGAGGCGGGGCCAGGAGCTCCGGACTCGACCCCCGCAACCTCAACTAGGTGAGTAACAACTAGGTGAGTACACACACACGACACATCACACACACACATGCACATATGTGGTAATGGCTTTATTACAGCTAGCAAAGTCCAGGTATTCTCAAATGGTCTGTAATATACCACTGTGGATAAAATACTTTAGCCATACTTGGACACTTCTGAGTGGAGTTGTTTTCTAAATTCATTAATTTTAATCGCACATCGCAGTACCACCAGAGATAGCTGGTTAAGATGGTGGGATTATGTACAAGTGTTTTTTCCTTGATGGTATACCATGTGTAACCTACCCCCCCCCCCTTCATTCAGTTAAACTATAAATCTATACAGTCCAAATTATATTATAGCGCCAACTTGAGGGGTGCAAACCCAATTTATACGGTCTCAGGATAGATATGGATATAGATTGAGAGGGTCGAGGGGCACCTGCATGACCAGAGGTGTTAAGGGGTCCCTCGGGTATCTTTCCGTTCCGCGCGCGCGCTCGGACCACAAAATCGATAAATTAAAAATATGGAGATTGAGTTATATATACCCGAGAAATAGCTTAACTCTTCTTGGCAACACAATAGTACCAAATGAATGTCTCGACGTTTCTACAAGAAATTACAGTCATTTATATGAGGTAAGGTGACGGTGATAATTGGTAGCGAGTCTGCTCACACCCCCATATATATTTGGAAATTTTTCCTTGTTTTTTACGCTTTTTTTCTAGCATTAAACTTTCTAATATAATAACTGACTACTTGGCATTATAAAACTGAAGCGGAGCTTATCCCTAGATTCAGCAACAGTCATAATCATATCATGATGTGCGAAGGGTTGCCGGGCGCCAGGAGAAACACTTCATATTTACCTATATCAGCTTATATATCACTCTACAGCTTATTTATCTATCAGAATTGATCTAATATGAATATAATAAACACTCTAAATAAACATACAATACAAGTTATTACTCTAGACTGAAAAAAAGGCCTTAATTGACGAAAGATAATCGGGAATATTTCGATAAATATTGAGTTAACTGCTCTCCATGTCGTCTCCGTGTCGTATCTTTGGTCTCTGAGTAAGAGAAAACGGTGTTTTGAAGAGATAACTGCACTAGAACATCATTTACTAAGAATACACCCAAACAAACGCGATTTCGCGATTTTTTTTTTTTTTTTTTTTTTGGACGTGGGCCGGCCGGCTCTAGCCTAATATCTCGAAGTAACTTTATTCACCTAATGATCTAGTTCTGCCTTATTACTTAATTAAATGGAATAATATTCACATAAATTGTAGAATAAAGATTTTCTCAATTTTGTAAAAGCTAATTTTTGGGAAATATTCCAAATACTTTCGAGTTATGTGGGAGTAAAGGGCAGATTTTTTGCAGTAATTCCGCAGGAAACTAAAAAACTATTTTTTTGTTTTTTAATAAATAAGAAACGTTATTTAGAGAAAAGGCGTTGCGTAAAATTCGAATAAGCATGCCTCTCTCGGCACCAAATGTCCAAACAACCTTAACGATGTCCCAATAGGTGATTTTTGACACAAGGACATTTTTCACAAATCAGTCTTTTTCAGTCTTTTCTCAGTTGTCGTTTGAGGTATATTTTTGATAAATATTTTCAAGAATGAGTGAAAACACTTTGTCTTGTGCACCAAAACTGGAGGAAATCGGACGGTAAACAAAAAAGCTAATTTATCGTTAAACAATATCATTGTTGTCTCCCAAGGAGATTACTCGTATGCATGTAATGTTGAGGTACGTACAAGTAATCACTCCTATAAAATTTTCCATACCATGTGTAGAAAAAGGTTTGGTAATAAGTAATACATATTTTATGAAAACGAGGATAAATAAATATACAAGGTATAATGTAATACGTAATGAAAGTATAGTTTGTTAGATTATATATTGGTGGATAAAAGGTTGATGGGGAGGCTCCAGGATGTACACGTTTATAGAGGGGCAACTGATATATCGGATCATTACCTAGTTGTAGCTACAGTTAGAGTAAGAGGTAGATGGGTAGATGGGATAAGAGAAAAATGGCAACAACATGTGAGAGAGAGGTGAAAGTGTATAAACTAATGGAGGAAGAAGTTCGGGTGAAATATAAGCAACTATTGGCAGAAAGGTGGGCCGGTGCAGGTATGAGTAGTAGGGGAGGGGGGGGGTTGAAGAGGGTTGGAATTAGTTTTAAAAATGCAGTATTAATAATGTGTGGCAGAAGTTTGTGGTTATAGGAGGTGGATGCAGAAGGAATGAGGAGTGATTGGTGAATGATAAGTCAAAGGGTGTGATAAAAGAGAAAAAGGTAGCTTATGAGAGGTATTTACAAAGCAGAAGTGTTATATGAACAGCAAGTATATGGAGAGTAAAAGAAGGGTGAAAGAGTGGTGAGAGAGTGCAAAAGGAGAGCGGAGGATAGAGTGGGAGAGGTACTGTCAAGAAATTTAAATGAAAATAAGAAAAAATTTCGAGTGAGTTAAGTTAAGAAAGCCTAGGGAACAAATTGGCTTGGTCAGTTAAAAAACGAGTAGGGGAGTTAGTAGATGGGGAGATGAGGTTTTTGGGAAGATGCGAGAATATTTTAGGAACTGTAAATCGACGAAGAAGGGGAGGCCGTAATTTCATGCACTGGTCAGGGAGGTATACCATCTTTAAGAGTGAAGATGAGGAGAATGTGAGTGTGGGGGGCAGGTGCGTGAGGCATTACGAAGAATGACAGGAGGTAAAGCAGCTGAACGATGGGATCATGACAGAAATGTTAAAAGCAGGGGGGACATAGTGTTGGAATGGTTTGGTATTTTTGTTTTACCACACTGTCAGCTGTTTTTAATAAATCTTTCTCGGCCGCCTAGTGAACTCGCATATAATCTATGAACCAAGTGATTTAGCGAATACAGGTGTTGTAGTAGGCAACTAACCATAATTATAAGGTGACTTAGTGGAGTGAGTGACATTCAATAGTTTTCTTTTTTTCTTGAAGACGAGACTTACTGTGAATTTCATATAACCTGTAGTACCAGCGGTGCAATATACACAGCACGAGAAGCAATTATTACTACAGAAAAAGCGTCCTTCCTCCAAAATTTGCACCAGTCAACTATAGTGAATAATATAGTGGATAATATAAAGCATTTATTGTGTGGAGACCGAAAAAAAAAAAAAAAAAAAAAAAAAAAAAAAAAAAAAATAGAAAAGCCAGATACAGCGATGATAAACAAGGAGAGGACCTTCGTCATTGTAGGAACTGCCAGATATCACTGGCTCTTCAACACGCAAGTTATACTTTTGTATCAGTCAAATCACATATTACGTCGGGTAGATATTTTCCAGTAGATCCTTCATGTTTTAGGCTCCAAATTCACCGACCATTATGTTTTAATAAGCGACCCCTGGATCAGATCGATCGACTCGTCGAACCCTTGACTGTCACCGAACCCTTGACTGGTCCGAACCGGGACTGGTTTCAAACAGTTCGTTGGACAATAAAGCAGACTGTAAAACGGATGGGTTGTAGGGGGTAGGCGCCCTATAATCACAAACATTAAAAATCTGGAACGTGACGGTAAGCGGTCCGAAAAATATACAAAAAAGTTAGAAACAAAATACAAATAGCTAAGCTTCATTTAGGTATTAATATAATATTCCAAGAGGTTGCAGTAGAATTGCAGTAAATCAACCATTCAATCATTATGAAGCTGTGTGTAGTCTGTGGTCAGTCAAACAAACGGGCTTCAACACATGGATAAATGTCATTTTTGTGGAATTGGTGTCACGCCCCTGTGCAGATATCCCAGAACAAGCTACAGCAGTATTAAAACAGAGAAGTGTTTTTGGTATGCCCAAATGAGGAAAATCTGTGGACTAAAATCACACAAGGGTATAAAAGAGGACAACATCAAGCTGCTTTCATATAAAACCTGGAAGCTTTCTACAACAGATGTGGACATAAAAGTCTGGCTGAATGGGTACTGCCGCCTTGATACTGGCCATGTAGTCACAAACTAGTAAGGCTGGAGTGTGATGTCCTGGTAGTAGTAAATGTGGGCATGATACGGCTGTCCCTGGGAGACAGTAATGGTGGAAGCTGAGGTGCTGTTTCCGGAGACAGAAATGGTGAAGCTGAGATACTGTCCTGAACAGAAAATGGTGAAGCTGGAGATATTTCAGTAGTCGGGAATTAACGCAGGAAGGAATACATATAAATGACCTCATAGGGGACCAGAGGCCATAGTAGGGAAACAAGTGTAGTCAAAGATAAGATAAAACCAATATTGAACTAGAAATACCGCAGGAAATAGCAAACAAAGATGGGGGGACTGACATAGTATGCTAGTGGTGAGGATAAAATTACCAAAACAACTGGGGTAGGGAGCTCCATTGTTGGTGCTAGGAGATAGAAGTAAGACAGGGAAACATCACCAACAAGGAATACAGTCACAGGAAAACCCAAGGCAAGCGGAAACCAAGCCTGTGCACATACTATGCACTTGTTATCTCTGGCATGGGAAATCTGGGAAAACAGATGGGACATGCAACTATGACCACTCTAGTAAAAATGCCATGCCCATAATGTACAACAGGAAAATGCAAACTTCCCTTCCCTGTAAGCATTTTTCACCCTGAAATGGTGTACTCTTCAGTACAGGAAAGACTGTTCTATAACATAAAATTGGCCAGGCATACCATCTAAAGGGACAAAAAGATACAAAACATCAGCCATGGAAAACCTGGTAGCCACAGCCACTCAAGAGGGAGAGGTTTTTTTAGTGCCAGGAAGAAAAAAAACTGCAGGAAATGGCAGAAATCGTAAACCAAATCCAGTCATTCCCGGAGGAAGTGGAAACCACAGTCGATGGCCTCCACTCCAAACCACAGAATACAGATACTAATGCCGGAAAAAAAGATCCCCCCCCCAGTACCAACAAGACCACCATCCCGACAACATTCTTCTTTGGCAAATATACAGGGTCTAAAGCCACAACAAACAACCAAAATCACCTTTCATCCGTGGACTGGCTTGCAGAGGCAAAGGCAATTTTCGCGGCTTTCACTGAGACCCAACATAAAGGAATCACTTGGACAAACGAAGTAGGATCCCAGGTTACAACCTATACAATTGTGACAGAGTGAACAGGCAAAAGGGGGGGGTTGGCCTGTACATGCAGAGTCACTTTTTTGCACAGAACTGCTTAATTCCTCAAATGACGTAGTGGAAGTTTAGCAGTAAAGGTCGAGCAACCAAACACGTCTAGATCACCTGTTGAGATAGATATCCTACAAGCCTCCGGATGCAACATCCCAGCAATTCCAGGAACAGCTTTAAAAATTGATCGCACTTGTCTTGAAAATTCTTCCAGCTCCTGCAACCCACATCTTGCTCCTGGTGGATTTCAACTAAGGCACCTAAAATGGAGGAATACAGAAAATAATATTGTGCATGTAATAACACCCAGGAGGCCTGCACCTGATGAAAACCTCACCACAACACGACTTTTAAATCTCTGCAACAAAATTCAATTTAAACCAGCAAATAGAATAGGAGCCTACAAACCTGAGAATACACTAGCCTCACATCTCACTAACAATGATGATCTGATACGAACTGTCACCATATCAAAAACAATATACTCATATCACAACAAAATTGGAGGTTCAGACTTGTAGCGTGTACCCCAGACCGACAAAATGGAACTAGTCACGAGGGAGCATTCACCAAATTCAACTTCAATAAATAACAAAAACATAAAGTGGACCAAGTAAAGCAAAACAAGTCCTAACGCGATTTACTGCTGGGAAGATATACTAAGCAACCCCAGACCCAAACTTATGCCTAGAACAGATTAACTCGTGGCACTCGATGTATGCACAAGGCTTATTCCTCTAAGAAAAAAGGAGGAAGTAGAATGTAAAATAGAAAGAGACAGGGCGCTCCCTTTACAGGCGACGAAAAGAATAACAGAGCGGCTAAAAGAGGTCAATATATCAGAAATCGCAGGGAGACACTGTCAAGAAATAGCAAAGCATCGAACTTAAGCTAAAAGAAACTTTAGGAGTCGGAATCGCGGGAAGAACTAATACCATAAATGAAATCGAAAGAAACCCAAGAGTATTTCTCTCCTATGATGCCAAATCAAAATCGAGAACAACGTCCAGTATTGGGCCCCCTACTTAAACAAGACGGGTCCTAACACAGATGACACAAAGGAGAAATTAGGAGCTACTCAAGTCCAATATACTCATTTTTAGCAAGCCGCTAACCAGACTGAAGTCGAAGACCAAAAATGAATTTTTTATGAGCTAGAGCCACAAAATTTCGATTAACAACAAGCCTATCCGAATGTTAATCCTGACGCCCAATGACTTCGAACAGGCGATAAATGACATGACCCATGCACTCGCCCAGGGCCAGAATCGTGGACTCTGTTTTGTTCATCAAGAACTGCAAGAAGCCCCTATCACGAGCCTGTCCATCCTATGAGAGGAGCATGGACACGGGGTCATCCCACAGTTACTAAAAACACAGACATAGCCCCACTCCACAAGGGGGGCAGTAAAGCAACAGCAAAGAACTCAGACCAATAGCACTAACATCCCAAATCATAAAAATCCTTTGTAAAGGGTCCTAAGAAGCAAGATCACCACCCATTCTAGAACCCGATCTGTTACACAACCCAGGGCAACATTGGGTTTTAGAACAGGTCGCTCCTGTCTGTCTCAACCTACTGGATCACTACGACAAGGTCCTAAATGCACTAGAAGACAAAAAGAAAGCAGAGTAATATATACAGACTTTGCAAAAGCCTCGACAAGTTGTGACCATGGCGTAATAGCGCACAAAATGCGCGCTAAAAGGATAACAGGAAAAGTCGGTTGATGGATCTATAATTTCCTCACTAACAGAAAACAGAGAGTACGTCAACAAGTAAAGTCCGAGGCAGCTACGTGAAAAGCTCTGTTCCACCAAGGCACAGTACTAGCTCCCATCTTGTTCCTCATCCTCATATCCGACATAGACAAGGATGTCAGGCCACAGCACCGTGTCTTCTTGCAGATGACAACCCAAATCTGCCATGACAGTGTCTTCCTATTGCAGACACTGCAAGGCTCCAGGCGGACATCAACCAAATACTTTCAGTGGGCCTGCATAAAACAATATGAAAGTTCCAACGATGAGAAAACTTCAATTACCTCAGATATGGTAAACATGAGGAAATTAAATCTTGCATCAGAGTACAAAACCAAATTCTGTCCAAAAAATATGCGAAACACCAACGTCAAAGACCTGGGAGTGAGTATGTCGGAGATCTCACCTTCAAGACCATAACATTGTCTAAAATCGCATCTGCTAAAAAATGACAGGATGGAAAATGAGAACCTTCAAAATAAATAGGGAGGCCAAGCCCATATGACACTCTTCAGTTCACATGTTCTATCTAGGATGGAATATTGCTGCACTCTAACAGCACCTTTCAAGGCAGGTGAAATTTGCCGACCTAGAAAATTACAGAGAACTTTCACGCGCGCATAACGATATAAAACACCTCAATTACTGGAGCGCTTGAGTTTTCTAAACCTGTATTCCCTGAAACGCAGGAGGGAGAGATACCTGATTTATATACACCTGGAAAATCTAGAGGGACATACCGAACTGCACACGAAAATCACTCACTAACGAAAAGCAATAGACTTGGCAGACGATGCCCCATCCCCCCAATGAAAAGCAGGGGTGTCGCTGCTAGCACTTTAAGAGACCATACATAAGTGACAGGGCCCGAATCTGTTCAACTGCCTCCCCGCACACATAAGGGGGATACCAACATACCCTGCAGTCATCAGCAGGCACTTGGACAAGCACCTAAAGTTCATTCCTGATCATCCCGGGCTGTGGCTCGTACGTGGTTAGCGTGTAGCAGCCAGCAGCAACAGCCTGGTTGATCAGCGCTGATCTCCACCAGGAGGCCTGGTCACAGACCGGGCCGCGGGGCGCTGACCCCCGAAACTCTCTCCAGGAAAACTCCAGGTAATAATGTATGAAAGAGGGGGAAGGTACCAAGGATTGGCAGAGAGCGTTTATAGTCCCTTATAAAAAGGGAAGGGGACAAAAGTGATTGTAAAAATTATAAGGAATGAGTTTACTGAGTATTCCAGGAAACAGTGTACGGTAGGGTTATTATTTCAAAAATAGAGGTAAGACGAGAATGTAGGATTGCGGATGAGCAAGAGGTTTTCAAGAGTGGGTAGGGGATGTGTAGATCAAGTGTTTACATTGAAGCCATATATTGAACAGTATTTAGATAAATGTAGGAAATTTTTATTGCATTTATGGTTTAGAAAAGGCAATGATAGAGTAGAATAGTGGAAGCAATGTGGCAGATTTTTTGCAAGTATATGGAATGAGGTGGTATTGTTACTAATGCTGTAAAGAGTTTTATGATGATAGTGAGCTCAGGTTAGGGTGTGTAAAGAGAGGGAGACTATTTCCCGGTAACAGTAGGTCTAGACAGTGATCAGTAAAAGTCACCATGGTTGTTTAATATATTTATAGATGGGTTGTATAAGAAGAAAAATGCTAGGGTTTTCAGGAGAGGGGTGGGATTAAATCATGGGGAATTAAAATACAAAATGGGAGTGTCACAGTTACTTCTGCTGATGAAGCTGTGCTTATGGGAAATTCAAAGAAAAACTGCAAAGGTTAGTGGATGAGTTTAGGAGTGTGGTGTAAAAGGGTAGAAAAGTTGATAGTGAACATAGAAAAGAGTAAGGGTGATGAGATTATCAAATGATTTTAGATAAAAAAAATTTGTATATCAAATTGAGGGAGGAAGAAGTAATGAATAAGTGAATGTTTTCAGATATTGGGGAGTTTACATGGGGTCAGCGGTGACTTATGAAGGATAGGTTAATCATAGAATTGATGAGGAAAAAAAGTGAGTGGTGGCATTGAGGTATATGTTGAGGCATAAAAATGTTATCTATGAGGAGGCAAAGAATGAAAGTATGAAAGGTATAGTAGTAACCCACACTCTTAATGGGTGTGAAGCTTGGCTGTAAATGCGTGCAGTGAGGAGGGCTGTTGGAGGCAGTCGAGATGTCGCTGTCTAAGAGCAATGTGGTGGTGTAAATATTATGCAGAAAATTCTGAGTGTCCAAATTAGGAAAGTGTGTGATTAATAAATAAAAGTATTATGTCAGAGGGGCGAAGAAGGTTTTTGAGGTGGTTTGGTCATTTAGAAAGAATGATCAAAGTAGAATGACATGGGAGTGTGTATAAATCTGTGGGAAAGGAAGCGGGGTAGGGATCGTCCTCGAAAAAGTGGAGGGAGGGGGTAAAGGAGGTGTTGTGGGCGAGGGGTTAGAACTTTCCAGCAAGCGTGCGTGAGCGTGTTAGATAGGATTGAATGGAGACAAATGGTATTTGGGACCTGACGATCTGTTGGAGTGTGGAGCAGGGTCATATTTAGTGAAGGGATTCAGGGGAAACCGTTAATTTATATAACAGGACTTGAGTCCTGAAATGGGAATTACACAATGCCTGCACTCTAAAGCGAGGTGGTTTGGGACATTTCACAGTTTGGAGAGATATATTGTGTATTTTTATACATATAGACTTATAAACTGTGTATTCTGAGGCACCTCTGCAAAAACAGTGATTATGTGTAGTGAGGCGAAAGTGTTGAATGATGATGAAGTATTTTCTTTTTGGGATTTTCTTTCTTTTGGTCACCCTGCCTCGGTGGGAGAAGACGGCCGACTTTGTTGAAAAAATTACCAAAAAGAAGAAGAAGAAAAAGGAAAAAATTGTCAAAGGGGGGGGGGGTGTTGGGGGGGGGGAATGTGGTGGATGTTGTGTGAATGGCAAGAAAGAGATGATTGTTGATGTTTGAATGAGAAGTTGGAGGTCCTGGCTTTAGTGAAACAAAGCTGAAGGGGGTGGGTGAGTTTCAGTGGGAGGAAATAAGTGGGATTAGGTCAGGGGTGTCACAA
The DNA here is from genome assembly GCF_026875155.1 of Cherax quadricarinatus. Lineage (NCBI taxonomy): Eukaryota > Metazoa > Arthropoda > Malacostraca > Decapoda > Parastacidae > Cherax > Cherax quadricarinatus. Next base: position 6,304 of record NW_026507028.1, on the reverse strand, counting down.
TGGAGTTAGACCTAAAGAAGGAATAGCAATTAGGTTGAAGGATAAGATATGGCAGGAAAAAAGGGAGTATAAAAAGTATTAATTCAAGGATTATGTGGGAGTAAAATAAAGGTTGGATGTGAAAAGTGAGTTTACGTGTAAGTGTAATATGCACCAGGAGAAGAGAGAAGTTAGAGGTGAGAGAGAGACGTCTTGGAATTGTTTGAGTGAGTGTGTGGGAGTTTTGAACGAAGAACCAAGTGAGAGAGTACTTACTTGTGTTGGGGATTTCAATGCTAAAGTGGGTAAAAATGTGTGGAGGAAAGTACTAGGCAAATTTGGTGCCAGTGGTAAATGAAAATGGGTAATTAACCCTTTACCAGGCATGTGAGAAAGAGGTTCGATAATATTTTTTTTATTATAACACAGACCGGGCCGTGGGGGTGTTTGACCCCAAACTCTCTCCAGGTAAACTCCAGGTAAATCACTGGCCGATTCCCCACCAAGGCAGGGTGGCCTGAAAAAGGAAAAACTTTTCACCATCATTCACTCCATCACTGTTTTGAGCCAAAGGTTGCTTTACCACTACACTTTTTAAACTGCAACATTAACACCTCCTGCCTTCCAGAGTGCAGCCTGTACTTCCCATCTCCAGGACTCAAGTCCGGCCTGCCAGTTCCATGACCCCTTCATAAATGTTACTTTGCTTCACTCCAACAGCATCGTCAAGTATTAAAAACCATTTGTCTCCATTCACTCCTATCAAACACTCTCACCATGCTGCAGGAAGTCCCAAGCCTCTTGCACACAAAACCTCCTTTACCCCTCTCTCCAACCTTTCCTAGCCGAACCCTACCCCGCCTTCCTACCACACAGACTGATACACTCTTGAAGTCACTCTGTTTCGCTCCATTCTCTCTACCATGTCTCGAAGCCACCTCAACAACCCTTCCTCAGCCCTCTGACAAACAGTTTTGGTAATCCCGCACCTCCTCCTATCTTCCAAACTACGAATTCTCGGCATTATATCACACCATGCACATTGCCCTCGAGACATGACATCTCCACGGCCTCCAGCCTTCTCCTCGCTGCAACATTCATCACACATGCTTCACACACCATTATAAGAGTGGTTGGAAAAACTATAACTCCTCTACATTCCCGCTCTTTGCCTCCCAAAACAAAGTTCTTTGTCTCCACAACCTCCTAAGTGCACCACCACTCTTTCCCCCATCAATTCTATGATTCATCACCTCATCTCATAGACCATCCGCCTGACACGTCCACTCCAAATATCTGAATACGTTCACCTCCTCCATACTCCTCTCCCTCCAATCTGATATCCAATCTTACATCCCTAATCTTTTGTTATCCTAATAAATCTTACTCTTTTCCCTGTATTCACTTTTAATTTTCTTCTTTTGCATACCCTACCAAATTCATATTATTTGATAAAAATATACATTTTATGAAAAAAAAGAGGATAAATCAGTATAGAAGGTACGATATAGCACTAATGAAAGATTTGTGAGATTATGTATTGTCCCAGTACACTGAGGTCAGTGGTCCAGTACACTGAGGTCAGTGGTCAGTACACTGAGGGTCAGTGGCGACTCAGTACACAGAGGGTCAGTGGTCATACACTGAGGTCAGTGGTCATTACACTGAGGTCAGTGGTCAGTACACGAGGTCAGTGGTCAGTACACTGATGTCAGTGGGCAGTCCACTGAGGTCAGTGTCAGTACACTGAGGTCAGTGGTCAGTACACTGAAGGTCAATACACTGAGGTTCAGTGGTCAGTACGCCTGAGGTCATGGTCAGGTTGTGGTCATACCTGCCTAACGCAAGAAATCGTAATGACACGATTGCAATAACCATACCCCCGGCCGGGATGAACTCCCCGCGTTCATAGAGTCCAAAACTCGCCCCGCGTTAGCCACTAGACCAGCTACCAACAATAAGATTCATCCAACTAGGTATATTTCTACACCATAGGAAAGTAGCACACAGTCACCTCTGTGATCCACAAATGCAAGTTTATTTGCAATCGTGTGTCATTACATTTCTGAGTCATGTTACGGCAGTGAAGGGACTTGAGCTAGAGTTCGTCACGGCCACGCTAGCTGGAGATTCTTCTGTAAAAACTTGCATTTGTGGTCACTAGAGGTGCCTGAGCTAACTTTCCTATGGTGTAAAATATACCTAGTTGGATGAATCTTATTGTGGCAGCTGGTCTAGTGCTAACGCGACGGGCTGGAGTTTTTGAGACTCTATGACCGCGTGGTTCAATCCCCGGCCGGGGTATGGTTTTATACCTGCTAAGTTCTTGGTAGTTAGGGGGGGCTGAAACCAGCCCCATACTTTTTATGGTTGGGGTCAGGTGTTCTCCCGCCAAGTTTTGGTGTTGCGTGACTTTTTCCCAAACCCGATTTTTGTTAATTAAACACAAATCATTTAAAAGGCCCTTTATTGAACGTTTCGCCACACAGGGGCTTTTTAAAGTCAAAAAAACAGAAACCCCTGGAGTGGAAGGAACGCGGAAAATTTATATCCGGCTGAGGTCGGGTAAGTTGCATTGAGAACCGAGGGGGGGTTGGTCTAAAAAACGGGGTCGGAAAGGAGAGGGATAATTTGGGGAGAGATTAAGTTTTTTAGTTTTAAGTGTTTTATGGGGAAACACTGGGGAAGTCTCTCAAAATTTTTTTTCCCAACACCCTTTTTTAACCTTCCCCCCATGGCTACAGATCAGTTTTTTACTGCTCCAAGGACATAAAAATGGTTCCTTCCCCCCAGGTTTTTTTGGTGACTTGAAAAAGCCCCTTTTTCGAAAGGTCAAAAAGGCCCATTATACAGTTTGGATAGATGTGCGGTTTTTTATCCTTTTACCCTTTTGTGGGTTTTTTGGGGGGGGGTCATTCCCCCCCCCCCCCTTTTTTCTCTTTCCCCCTGCTTGGGGAGTTTTTTGGGGGGTAGGTTTGGGCAACCTGCAATTTTCTTTATTGAGGGGTTTTCGGGGAATGATTTTTTGTAGTGTTGTTGGGTGGGTTTTGTAAGCCTAAGTCGGGTTTCTCGACCAACACCATGGGTTTGGTTGGGGTCAGGTTTTTGGTCATACCTCCAAAATTTTTGGGATTTTGGATTTTTTAAAGCCCATGGCTTTTTTGTGGGTTTGTTGGGTAGGGGGGAACCCTGCCTAATTTTTGGGTTTAGGGGGGACGTTCCAAGCACCCAGGGCTTGTTTTGTTTTGGGTCAGTGTGGCAAAACCGTTTCGGTTTTTGTGGACTGTTCCAAGCCCTTCTTGTTGTAGTGTTGTTGGGTCAGGTTGGTCTCCCTCCCTAAGTTCTTGGTATTTTGTGTGGACTGTTACAAGCACCATGGCTTTTGGGTGTTGTTAAAAAAGAAAAAAAGAAAGGAGGAACACTGAGCGGGGCCTTTTGGCCATATAGCGGGGTCCTTTACAATTATCCCACAACAAAATTTGCCCAAACCCCAAATTTTCAATGCCATCAAGAAACACTATGTGCAAGTCCCTCCAAATCCAACCCCCCCCACCATAAGAAATAAGAAAGGGGAAAACACTGCACGGGCCCTGTTGGCCCATACTAGGCGGGGCCCTTTTAAAAATTCTCCCACTAACAAAATTTGACCAACCCATTTTTAATGCTACCCAAGAAAAAAGCCTATGTGCAAGTCCACTCAAACCCAAACCCCAAAATCCCAATGTATTTACCCAACCTAAATTTGAAATCCCCAAAAGCCCTAGCCTCAAAAACCCCAACCAGGTAGACTGTTCCACTCATCAAAACCCCTTTTTCCAAACCAATACTTTCCAGTATTTTTAAAATCTAAATTATCTAATTTAAACCCATTACTGGGGGTTTCTCTCTTGGAAAAATTCCAAGACCTTGTTAATATCCCCTTTATTAATACCTATTTTCCCATTTTATACACTTCGATCAGGTCTCCCTCATTCTTCTTTCTAACAATGAAATGTATTTAAGAGTCTTCAATTTTCTTCAAAAGGGAAGTTTTTAAATGCATGTTTTAAATTTAGTCATCCTAGCTGAATGTTTTCTAACAATTTAAATGCCTTCTGTATATGGAGACCAGAATTAGCGCTAATCTAGGTGAGGCCTTACTAATGATGTATAAAGCGCCCGTATGACCCCTGGCTTTGTTGTTACCTTCTTGATAAAAATCCCAGTATTTTATTTGCCTTATTAGTACGCTTAGGCATTGCGTCTTGGTTAAGGTTTTCTGCTTACATAACCCCCCAATCCTTTTTGCAATCTGTATGCTAAATTTACATTATTTAATTATAAAAGGGTGGGTTTTGGACACTCCGAGCTTCAGAACCTTGATTTATCACATTGAAAATGATCTGCCCTTTTTGACCAAGAGTAGGTTTGTCTAAATCCCCCTGAAGTTCCATAACATCTCGTTTTAACAATTATCCTACCTATTTCGGTCACGGCGAATTTTCTCTATCATAGCAATTCCTTCATCAAGACATTTATATATATTATAAACAACAACGGGCCAAGACTGCCCTGTGGAACGCCACCTGTTACGTCCCCCCTGGATTTAAACCCCCTTTTGGACACTTCTGCTTCCTTTGGAGCCATGACTGATCCACGGAGCACCCTTCCCCCAAAGCCATGAGCTGCTATTTTTTCAACAGTCTTTGGTGCGGAACTTCTATCAAATCCTTATAAAAAACTAAGTAAAAAATATCAAATTTTTTATCCCTGGTCGAAGCCTCAAAAGCTTTATGAAGAAAGTTAATAAATTTGTTATACAAAACCGGCCTCTTGTGAATCCCTGGAGTATCATTAATCAAGCTATGTTATCGAGATGGGGCTTATAACCCCCAGCTATAATTGACTCAGCAACTTGCCTACAATTGAGGTCAGGCTTATTTGGGGGGGTAATTTGACGGTAAGACTTGTCCCCTGTTTTAAAAATAGGAATTACATTTGCCATTTTCCACATATCAGACACTACACCTGTTTGAAGAATAAATTAAAAATATTAGTTAAAGATTCACAGACTTCCATTTGCATTCCCAAGAAACCCCGAAAAAACCTCTAGGACCCGGGGATTTTTTGCTTTGTGGTTATCTGCTTCAAAAAACCCTTTCACTGTGACTGTGATGTTAAAAATTTATATTGCCCTTTTCCCCCCCTTCAACAAAAGTTTTAAGCCCCGAATTGCTAACCAAAATCGGGGACGGACTGATTTTCCCAACTACAAAAATTCTAAAAGTAATTGATTTTGGTCTCCCCTTTTCCTCAAAATTTTCTTTTTTTTAAAAAATTAGGCCGAAAAAAGTTTTTTTTTCCCCTTTGGGTTTGTAAAAATGTTCAAAACCCCTTTTTTTCAAAAAGTATGTTCAACCCTTTTGTTTTAATTTAAAAGAAAAAGAAAAGCCCTGTTCCCCTTTAGCGGCCCTTAACTTTTTCCCCCTAAAACCCCCCACAAATTTTTTGGGGGACGGAAACCCCCTTTAATTTTTTTCACCCCCAAAAAAATTTAATAAAAACCGTTTTTTTTAAAAAGGGTTTCAAAAGTTTTATAAAAAAAAGGGCCCCGGGGATTTTTAAAAATTGGGAAAAGTCTTAAACTCCACCCCAAGGGGAAATTTAAAATAAAAAAGGGAACGCCCCTAGGTCTTTTTCCCCACCCATAAAAAAAGTTTATTCTTTTAAAAAAATTCAATAAGTTGGGGTTTCCTCATTTTCCACTTAAAATTCCCCTTTTTAAGACTTCACTTTTTCGAAACTTTCCTAATAAAGCCCCCAAAGTTCAATTTCTTTTTTAAGATTCTGTATGTTTTTTTTCCTTTACCTTTTTTTAAAAGTTAAATCCGGCCCCAAACCCCCACCCCCTTCCCTACTTTTTTTAAAATTTAAAAAACCCTAAATGTACATTCGGGGAAACCCCCGAATTTTTTGTTAAAACCAAGAAGGGCTCCTTTTTTCCCTTACAAAACCCCCTTTCGCCCATTTTTTCTAGACTACTTTTTTAATAAATTTTTAGACCCCACTTCAAATTTTTCCCCCCTTTTTTTATTCCCTAAACTTTTTTCCGGAAATTGCAATCCTTTAATACCACCCATTTCTTTTTTCCCTAGTTCTGTTCAACCGCACTAACTTTTTCCCCAAAACAACCATAAATATTTATTTTAAAAGGGCCAAAGCTCCCTACCTTTGGGCCACCCCCCCCAACCTAATGGAAACCCCTCCCTGGCCCAAACCTTTTTCCCCCCAAAGAGCCCTTTTCCCCAATGTTCGCATTTTCCTTGTCTTTCCCCAAGGGCAAAAT
>NW_026507027.1:0-47043 GCF_026875155.1 Cherax quadricarinatus | reverse complement strand
CAATGAAATCTTTAAAAACACTAGGAACACACATGTATCTCAAAAACACTGGAATTTTTTTTAAAACCCTTTACATATTTGGTTAACGTATGTATTTCTGTCTAAAAGGCCCCACGATCATTGAGACATATAAGACTATGTTTCCCGACAGTTATAATGTAATGTTAGTAAACAACTGCTGAAGTGAAACCCCAGAGCCTACCCTTGACTCTGACCTTGAGCATATAAGGCGCAAGCTGATTTTCCCAAAGACTTTTTGTCGGAAAAAGGCGCCTATATCCCGGAAAATACGGATCTTTAACTGGTAGGGTACGTTGATATGAAAGCTTTAATGACCCCATTGCAGTTAATAGACAATAAACCTAACGAACAATCAATATCAATATGGTCACAGTAACTTGACTGGTGATGACATAGACAATCAAGATGCCGCATGAAGATATCGTCTAAATTAATAACTATGCAGATGTGCTAAGGATGGATATACGATTTTGATCAAACCATACCCCCGGCCGGGATTGAACCCGCGGTCATAGAGTCTCAAAACTCCAGCCCGTCGCGTTAGCCACTAGACTCTATGACCGCGGGTTCAATCCCGGCCGGGGGTATGGTTTATTTGCAATCGTGTCATTACGATTTCTTAAGTCGTGATTTTGATTACAGTTGGTGCAACAGTTAGGAATCTTTATTTCATAGTCTGAAACATTGTTCCAGTCTGTGGAGCAAAGCTCTTCTCCTGGCTGAGGGACTGACCACCTCGAAACTGTGTCTTCAAGGGTGATGGACTGATTACATCGTCTTCATATCTCTACTGCTTCTGCTACTCTTCTGTACTCGACTGAAGAAGCCTACTCTGTAGGCGTCTCGGAATAAAGATACCTACCTGTTGCAGATGTGTCTTGCTTATTCACAGTTGGCGTTTTACAAGGTTTCTAGATGAAATGGGATTCATCCAGGAAAATGTCAGAAAATATAGAGTAAGTAATGGCAGGTTATGCTGTACATAAAGGTCCAGAGGGGCCCCAGTTACGCTAATAAGTGAGAACTACTCTTTTACATTGCGTTAATGTTAGTTACGAATGGTAGATTGTGTGGTTGGTTGGTTATGTGATGGTAGATTGTGTAGGTGGTTGATATGTGATGGTAGTTAGTGTAGGTGGTTGTTTGTGATGGTAGATTAGTGTGGGTGGTTGGTATGTGATGGTAGATTGTGGGAGGTGGTTGATATGTGATGGTAGGGTTAGTGTTGGTGGTTGTTATGTGATGGTAGATTAGTGTAGGGGGTTGTTTGTGATGGTAGATTAGTGTAGGCGGTTGGTATGTGATGGGAGATTAGTGTAGGTGGTTGATATGTGAGGTAGATTAGTGTAGATGGTTGTTATGTGATGATAGATTAGTGTGGGTGGTTGATATGTGATGGTAGATTAGTGTAGGTGGTTGTTATGTGATGGTAGATTGTGTGGGTGGTTGGCATGTGATGGTTAGATTAGTGTAGGTGGTTGGTATGTGATGGTAGATTAGTGTAGGTGGTGGTATGTGATGGTAGATTAGTTTTGGTGGTTGGTATGGAACTTACACAAAATTTGTGTTCTTTCATTTGTTTTGTACCACCCAATGGTAAAAAAACGAAATTGTAATTATTGTAATAAGTTGGTAAAAAATTACCGAAAATTTGAAAAAGTAAAAGGACAAAAGTGCAACAAATTTGTGCATTTTTTTGTGGCAACGTTTCGTCTCCAGGGCTTTTAAAGGCCATTACAAAAATACATGGAAAACAGGGGGGTTTTAAAAAGGCCAGAGTGGGTGAATACTAGTGGGTACCATTCCGGGGTTTCATGTGTTAGTTAGAAATAGTAGTGGGTGAAAAAAGCAATTAATTCGTACATGAGTAAAAGGATATAAAAGCTATTCCCTTGGGAAACCCCTAAAATAGGTTGGAAAAAATTTTAAACTGGAATGGGCAGGTTTTTTCCCGGTTAAATTCTGTGTTTTGTGTAGTATAACGGGAGGGACTATGTGTGGCAGGGTTTTGTTTTAGGAGGATTCTTGCTAAACTTGGGGAGATGGGGGAAGCTGCCGTTTTTTTGTTTAATTGTATTGGGAAACAGCGATAAGTGCTGATTAAAGGCTTTGCGTGTGCAAAAAATTAGTTTTTTTATCACAAATTGGGCGTCTCTAAATTTCCCCGGATGATTGGGGGAATTTCGGTGTTTGTACACGGGCCCCTTTTTTAAAAGTTGTCGTTCCTACATGGTATAAGTTCTTTGAGGCGGGTGTCGAGGTTTCTTGCTGTTTCACTACGTAGATCTTGTACAGCCCCCACAGGGTTAGTGAAAAACCTCCGTTTGGGACTGGTTCGTGGTGTTGGTTTTGTCCTGGTTAAAATCCTTTTTTGAAGGGTAGAAGCGATGGCGACTCGGGTTGTTAGCTTGTGAAAGAACTTTGAGACTTTTAGTGCAACCTTGCTTTTGGGGAAGAATTATAACTTTTTTGGGGCGGTTTTTTTTGGGATGCGGGGAAAAAAATTTGATGATCTGAAGAGCTCTTTTTTTTAGTTTTGATGAAAAAAGAAAAAAATTGTAACTCAGTGAATGTTTGGTAAATTTGTAAGTACATTCCTCGTAAGAAATCGGACAAAAAATTGGGTTATGCTTTTAAAAAAAACCCGAGGGTTTATGCCTTTTTTTGGTTTTGGGTATTTTGACTAAAATAAAAAGTGTGTGAGTCTTTTTTAAATTGGTGGGTTTCCGATAAACTTGAAATCTTGGGGTTTGTTACTTTGTGAATGAGGACGTCGAGGAAAGGTAGCTTGTCATTGGCTCTTCTTCTAGTGAAAATGAATCGCGGGTTCAACTGCGTTGACCCTTCCCTGAAGACCCCGTACATAAAAACGTTTTGGATTTAAATTCGAGGACATGTCACGTAAAAAAACCCAAGGACGCTTGAAGGGATGATTTTGGCGAAGGGTTCGGACTCTGGGGTTTTTCCATTTTAAAATTTGGTGGGAGGCCTTAGGGGGGGGGGGGCCCCCATTCCCTGCCGTGGGTTTTGTTTGGGGCCCTTGTTTAAAGGGAAAAAAAGTTGAAGTTAACACAGGGGTTCAATAAAGTCAAAAAAATTTTCCGGGGGGAAAAGGGAAGTTTAAGGTCCTGGTTGACTTTACGTTTTTGAACCTCGATGGCTTTTTTGGTAGGTACTTTTGTAAAGGGGGAAAGGGCACATCCAAACTGCTTAGTTTCTTTTTTCCGGAGGGAGGGGGTTCCCGGAAAGCGGTTGAAAAGGGGTCCCCGGGAGTTTTTAAAGATGAGCGGGTGGGGCCCAGAAGGCAGGAAAGAGTTTGGCAAAAAAAATTTCCGGCTTTTTGTGGGGAGCACGCCTTTTCCTGAGGAAATTGGGGTCTGAGGGGGAATATTTTTTTTAAAGGGCCCTTGGGTAAACCATCCCTGTGTGCTTGTTTGGGTTGCTTGGTAAAAAGTACAAAAGTTTCTTCCCTTCTTATTTGGTTTTGGTTTAATTTGTCTGCTTTTGTTTTAAAAAGTCTTTGGTGAGCGTCTCCCATGTTGATTTCTGATATTTTTGAAAGTAGATTGATCATTAAAAAAAGGCCCACATTTTAGTGTTGTGTCACTGGTGTTGAGTAGAGGGGACTCCACCCCCTTTTGGGGGGGCCCGGTGGGGGACGAAAAATGTTGGGGTCGTTGGCGGGGTTTCCTTAAGGGCAGTGATGTATCTTTGGGAAAAGATTAAAAGAAGAGGTTCACATAAAGCTGCAGTGAAAAGGGCCCCCTGTTTTTCCCCCTTTCCTGGAATTTGTTTGGTACTGTGTCTATGGTTCCTGGAAACAAGTTTTGAGTTGTTTATTAGGTTTGGTATTTTTGGTGGTAAATTTGGGGTCCCAAAATCAGTGCTTGTTTCTCGAGTGGGTTTGGGGTGCCTTTATAAAACCCCTGTTTTTTCCATGTTTTGGGTTTGTAATGGCTTGAAAAAGCTCCTGGGAGGGGAAAGGGTTGCCACAAAAAAATGTCACATTAGTTGCACTTGTGCCTTTTACTTTACTATTGTGGGTTTTAATTCTCCCAAAAATTTATTACAATCTGTGGGGCACCGCAACCCTAAAGGACATTTCATGCAGGGCGTTATTTGGACACCCCTTTTTCCCTGCTCACAGCTATCGCAACAGACACAAAATTCCCACCCAAATTGCCTGGCAGAAAAAGGTAAACCCCAAGTCTACTCCTGCACAACTCTCCAACTCCAAGCACCCCCTTTTCCCAGCTACCCCAAGGGGTTAGTTTAAAGTGCCCAAGAATTTCAACATCGCTAAAAGGGGAAAACCCTTTTAAAAATGCAAAGGGTATGAGGGGGCCCAAACTTCCGATTGACCAACACCCCTGCCCCGGCATTTTCTCAGGCCCCGTTTACCCGCTAAACCCCCAACAGAAGATCAAAAAAAAAAAATCGCAAAAATTTAGTAACCCCTTTCACTTAAAAGTCGGGGAAGGAAATGGGAGCGAATCCCCGATAAAAAATTATCGTCAAAAGAACCTTAAACCCACTACGAGAAAAAGCATGAGTCTGGGACTCAAATTTTCCACCAAAAAACGCAAAACCCAACTATCAAAAATCCAAATTTTTTACCCGGAACCATAGACCAGTGACAGCAAATTCCAGAAGGGTTATATAAAGGGCCTTCTCACGAGCTTTATGGAACCTTTTCTTCTAAAACTTCCCAAAAAGATAATCACTGCCCTTTAAAGGGCCTCGCCAACGACCCCCAAAATTAACGTCACCCCGCCCACAAAGGGGTGGGGGTGTATACTCAAACCCCCAGTGGGCTAAAAACACTAAATTTATGGACCTTTTGAAAGATCAATCTACCTACGAACCTATCGCCCCTCAAAAAGGGGAGGGCGCTCCCAAAAAATTTTTACAAAAGCAGAAAAAATACTCAAACGCCCCTGAGAAGGGAAGAAATTCTGTACTTGTTACCAAGCAAACCCCAAACCCGCACACATGTATGGTTTACCCAAGACCCCTAAACCAAAAATATTTTTCTCCGACCATCACGCAGGAAAAGGCAGTGCTCCACACCAAAAAAAAAAAACCAGGGTTCTTGCCAAAAAATCTTTCCTGCCTTCTGGGGCCATCCGCCCCGTCATCCCTTAAAATCAGGCGGGCCTTCTCAACCCCCATCCGTAACTCTCCATCCGTAAAAAAAAACTAAGCAGTTTGGATGTGACTTCCCTCTTCACAAAAAATACCTACCAAAAAAACCATCGAAAAAGGTTTTACGAGTAAAAATCAACCCGGGGCCTTAAACTTTCCCTTTTCCTCCCGGAGATTTTTTGGGCTTTTATTGAACTCTGTGTTAAATTCAAAGTTTTTTCCCTTAATAAAAAAGCTCTACAAAAAAAATACGGCATGGGGAAAGGGGTCCCCAAAAAAGTGCCGTCTAGCCAAATTATACATGGAACACCCGAGTCCGAAACACTTTGCCAACCTATCCCTTCAAACGTCACTTTGGTTTCGTTAGTTTGGCCCATGTCCTCGTAAAAACTCCAAAAAAGTTTTGATGTACGGGATCTTCAGGCAAAGGGGTCAACGCAAATTGAACCAGCGATTCAGTTTACACTAGAAGAAGGGTCCCAAAGACAAGCTACCTTTCCTCGACGTCCCCAATTTACAAAATAGACAAAAAACCCAAGGGTTTCAAGTTTATCGGAAACCCCCCAATAAAAAAGATCTCACACCTTTATTCCCGTCAAAATACCCAAAACCAAAAAAGGCATCTCATGGGTTTTTCCTTTAAAAGGGATACCGAAATTTTTTAGTCCTGAGTTTTTTGACGGGGGAAAAGTACTTTACATTTTACCCAAAAATTCACTGGAGTTAAATTTCCTTCTTTTTTATCAAAAACTGAAGAAAAGAGCTCTTCAGATCATCAAATTTTCCACGCAACAACACCGCTCCCAACAAAGTTATAATTCTTCCCAAAAGAAGGGTTTTCACTAAACGTCTAAAAAAATTCTTTCAAAAACTAACACCAGAGTCGCCATCCCCTTCTACCACTTCAATAAAGGAAAACTAACCGGGACAAAAACCCAAACACCCCGAAACCCGGTTTTAATGCAGGAGTTTACACATACCCTGTGGAGGTGTGACCCAAAATTACGTAGGGGAAACAGCAAGAAAAAACCCCGACACCCCCCTAATGGGAAAACTATACGCATGTGGAACGCAACTTAAAAAAACGCCCGTGGGACAACACCGAAATTCCCAATTATCTTATGAAATTCAGAGGGGCCCAATTTTGTGATAAAAAAAACTAATTTTGCACACGCAAAGGGCCCTTTAATCAGCACTGATCGGTGTTTCGAAAAACCCAAATTTAACCAAAAAAAACGGGGCTTCACCAAACTCCCGGTCTTAGCAAGAATCCTCCTGAAAACAGCAAACCCTGCCATCACATAGTCTCTCCTGTTATACTCACAAAGCACAGAGAGTGAACACTGAAACAACCTGCCTCATTCCAGTTTTATTTGCCCAAACCCTATTTTTATGTTACCCAAGTAATAGCTTTTATATCCTTTTACTCATGTACGAATTAATTGCTTTTGTCACTACCACTACTACTACTACTACTACCACTAGTGAACATCGGAATGGTACCTCACTAGTATTCACCTCACTCTGAGCCTTTATATACCCTCTGTGTCCATGTATTGTTTGTAATGGCTTGATAAAGCTCCTGGAGAGCGAAACGTTGCCACAATAAATGTCACATTAGTTGCACTTGTGTCCTTTTACTTTGTAATTATTGTCTTGGCAAATTTTCTCGTTTTTTCTTGAGTAATGTTAAACGGAGTAGAGAGGAATTTTGAAATTCGCAGTAGAGATTTACAATGTAGAGTGTATTCCCGTGATAATAGATGCTACTCGTCAGAGCTAGGAAAGTTGCTCAAGACATGTATGGTGTGCAAAATGAAGTGAGTCGCAGCTAAGTGGTGGCGTGTTTGACCCACATACTAAGGACCCCGGTTAAATTCCAGGCATGTTGGGGACGTGGGTCAGTACTGTCCTAGCAGTACACAGTTACCTGGCTGTCAACTGACGATTTGCCGGTCGCATCCAGTGGTGGGTTTCCGACTGCCTCCTTTTGTCCACCGGGGTGGCTTGGTAGATGTGAGATTGCTATCCCAGATTGCTGGTTTACTGGCTTGAAGGGTAGGGTATGGCACGAGTTCCATGCCACATCTCCACTACAGGCTGTACTGAGGTTGTCCTCTTGGGCACGGAATGGGAGATTTGTAATCCTTTCACCCTAGGAGCTACCCCTCCATGCTCCCCCCTCTTTTTCTTTTTTTTTTCTTTTCTTTATTTTATCTTAAAAACAAAAGAAAAGAGTGACCTAACCACGGACTCGCAGGTCCATGAACTTCCTTCTCCTGGGCCCCTTCCTGTAGCAGCACCCTCTGATGACCTGTCTTGTTACCGAACCATTCCTCGGACCTTTCTACAGCCCCTGTATCTTCTTCGGGTGACATTTTGTTCCACACTCCAGATACAGACGCTCGGGGATGACTCCTTTGACACCTCCAACCTCTGCACGTCTTTAAACTATGCTTCCGGCCTCTCCCATATGGTGCGATGGTTTTTGGATCCCGTTCCCACCTCAAAACGGACCACCTCTGGTCCTGGTATCTCAACGACAACGACCTTTTCTGATGACATTATTTCGACTGATTCTCATTCTCCTCAGAAAAAAGCCAACACAATCACTTTCTTTACATATTACGCAGTATAGTACACAATGGACGAAGATTTCACTCTACAACTGACATCTTCTGAATATCTTTCTGATCATAGTATCAGCAAGGCGCTCCTACGCTATGTTGGTCGTAATATTCCGTTTCAAGCTGTCAAGAGCGGTGCATGCATCGTCGCAGTACAGAATGCTAGCCAAGCTCACGATCTTTCTCTCCTTCCAACCATAGATGCCATTCCTGTGACAGATAAAAAATATCAGTCTCTCAATTTTTGCAGTGGTACCATCATTCTACCACATACCATTGTTCAACGTTATTTCCAGACATGTGGTGATGACATTCTGGAACAGCTTGAGCTCCAAGTCCTCCCGATCATTAAAGTATACACGTATGTACTGCCTGTCCGCGGGCGGAGACGCTACTTCTGCAATGAAGCTCGCTTAACTTTTGAATGCCGTGAGCTTCCATCTTCAGTTTATATTGCGGGACACTGTTTACAAGTCCGACAGGTGACCCCTACACCACAACAGTGTAGAAATTGCTGGCAGTTTGGCCCTCCGGCAAAATATTGCAGATCCATGGCTGAATGCCCAGTCTGTGGTGCCAATGACCATACCAAGACATCTTGTGGCCTACCTCCCTCCTGCCTTAATTGTCATGAACCTCATCCATCTTATTCTCGTCGTTGCCAGGTTTACTTAAACGAACGTGAAATCCTTTGTCTCAAAGAGACTGAAGGCTTTACTTACACCATGGCAGTCTCTCATCTACGCCTCCAGGGGAGACTTCCCTGTATTTCTCACCTTTGTATCTAACTCTTTTACAATCCTGGACTCCGAAATCCCTACCTCATCACCCTCTATTGTTCTCCAATCTTCATGTCACACGCAAGCTTCTATGTCTACAAGACCTCGCACAACAGCTCCTCCCCATCGCCTTTCTACTTCTTCAAAGTCCAACAAATCCCGAAGTGTAAATTTCTTTCATTTCCAGTCTCGGTACCTGGATCTTTACCCCATACTCGTTCTGTTGCGAGTGTGGAGGTCCATCCTCCCCCTCGTACAGTACTTTCATTTTCTGTTCCCTCGTAAGCTTCTGAAGTTACTTCTAACCTCTCGCCCTCTCCACGTTGGTAAATTCCGTTTTCGCCCCGATCTTTATTCACCCTCATCCTTCTATCTCCAGTATCATCCCACATACAAAGTCCTTGTCCTCTGAAACAAAATGAAGCTATCTCCGACTACATTGTGGAGACTAAACCATTGATGGGACACGATCCACATCTGTCGATTTCCCCTTCTCTCTTCTCCATCTGGAAATATAAACACTTAAGCAGTATAATGTGATCCTTTATTGACAACGTTTCGCCCATGCAGTGGGCTTTATTAAGTCACAGATCGTGTTTGTGACTTGATAAAGCCACTGTGGATGGACCCGATTCCTTTAACCCAGACTCTCCTCGTTGACTTTTTGCAGCAACTAATTTACATGCACAAAACTTGATGATGATTGCCTCTAAATACTCCTCACAGCCCTTTCTACCTCTCCCTCTTGCACCTCTACCACCCCTGCACTATCCCCTGCATAACCTAATTAATAATAATTCCTCTCCCTCTTGCTACCCAATAAACCCCTGCAACCCCTATCCCAATCCCTCCAACCATGCCTAGGATGACCCATACCCGCCTTCCTTCCACTACAGATTTATTCCCTTCTGGAAATACTCCTCCACAGCCCTCTGGATAATACTTTAAAAAACCTCGTACCTCCTTCTAATCTCCATTTCACGGATTCTCTGCATAATATTCACACCACAACATTGACCTTAGGATATCTCCACTGCTTCCAGCCTTCCTCTTGTTGCAACATTCACCACCCATGCTTCAATCACCCTTTATAAGATACCTTTCCTCCTTGCTCTCCTCGTATAACGTTCGTTGTCCCTCCCCAGACGTTTTAAGTGCTCCACCTCACCTTTTCCTCCTTCATCCAATTCTGGTAATTCACCTCATCTTTCATTAGACCCTATCTGTTGAAAAGTCTACTCCCAAATACCAGAATACATTCACTTTCCTCCATACTTCCTTCCCTCCAATTTGATATCCAATCTCACTTACCTAATTTTTTTGGTTATCCTACATCACCATGCTCTTTCCTATGTACCAACCTTTATTTCCTTCTTTTTACACCCCTTCCAACAACCCTCTGCAACTTCTCTTCGAATCTCCCAATAGACATTGTTATCTAAAAGCAACTGTGACAACTCCAACTCCACACTTTGTGTTAAATTCTCTCTCCATCTCGTGAAATCCCACACCTATCTGCCAACACCCGAGCAAGCATTTTTTTTACAACCCCCATCTCTAAGTATATTGACCAACCATAGAGGACATCACGCACACCTGTCTAAGGCCTACATTACTGGGAAAATGATAACCCTCTCTCTTAACGTCTGCTCTAACCCTGAGCTTCACTATCCTCGAAAAACTCTTAACTGTTTCAATAACATAACCACCTATTCCATACAATAGCAACCATCAGCCACATTGCCTTCCTTGTTCACAATCCTGTCATACTGCCTTTTCCGAATGCATAAATGTATCGAAAGCCTTTTTATATTACATATATATCCTGAACAATCGTAAATATTTTCACCTAAATGCTATCATGTAAACAGCTTGGTCTACCATTCTCCACCCTTCCTTCACTCATAATTCTTCAGTAATAATAAATCTAGTGTGTGAGGAAGGAAGAGATCGACATAGCTAAGACGATGTGTTTGGTAGGTAGATTCTGGCTCAGCTGTCGAAGCACAGTACTTGGGCAATATACATTAGTAGAATCACTTGGAAATTTTAGGTGGCAGATAAATGACCAAGTATATACTCCCAACTGGACACGTCTTGCCCATTAACTTATGAGCACAAAAAACAGTTGACGTTTCTGGCACTTTTCTGATCGTAAATAATACAACACTTATCTCAAAAGTTGGTTCTTACCCATTTATTTAAATTCTTCAAGCCTTTTACAGATACCGTCATATTGATTCTATATAATACTTCAAGAACACCTGTTTTCATCTTGAGATTAAATTAATTAATCAACTTATGACTGTGCTGAGGCATCCTATTTGCTTTTTCCAGTTTTTCTTAATACTTTTATATGTTTTGGAAATAAATTACTTTTACTAATTATATGAGCACTGAAAGCACAATTAGGACAAGTAAATTTTGTTAGATTTGGCAAGTTTATATAGTTTTTCCCAGTAATCATCAGGCCACACCGAAAATCAAAGATCAGTCAGGAGCACTTAGACGGCTAATTTTAGGAGGTTCCTTTTGTATTTTTTCTCAGGTGATGAATTCTTGAAGAAAAATGGTAAAACTACCGACACGAAGGAAAAAATGCAGACTATTGAAAAATAAAAGAGCACACGAGTATATAATAACTCAGTGCTCTTTACCAGGTAGATCGTACCTGTAGACTAGCTCCAGATCCTTGAGTGGGCGAAATGTAGTTAATAAAGGCACGCCATATAACTGTATTAGTGTTAATTTTCCACCGTGAACACCTCTTAAAAGCTCGTAACGTTTGAAAAGCATAACCTACGCGATCATTCGTAGTAGTGCAAGCTAACTTGATACTTTGAGCCTATGACCTTATGAATTCTTTACTGGAGCATTCCAATATGTTTATCTTTCCGCAGCTCATGGTGGCTGGGTGCCCGTCCGTAGGCTTGTGCCGTCATCGTAGGTGCTGGCATCTGTTGGTAGCAGGTGAGTAAACAAACAACCATCTTTTGAAAAGCGAGAAAGAACTGACATGTATGTAGTGTTCAATTAGCATTAAATAGCCAATGACTCCTTTTATCTGAAACAGTTTCGCTCAGACGTGAAAGTTTCAATTGTAACAACAAGAAACCGCCAATAAATGTCTCCTTTGAAATTAGGCTCAAGTTGCGAAATTCAGTTTTTTGAGTGAGAACCTCACTAGCTACTTGCATATATAATAACATGTCTACGTAGATGAGTTGGATCGGGAGGTTAGCGATGCTGAAAATGCCCAGCTTTTGTCTATGCAGTTTGGACCACTGCTTCAGACACCCCTCGTTCTATATTTTCTTTGGTGACCAATTTCATTGCAAAGCCATAAAGAATGCCATGTTTTACCCAGGCTATAGTATGAGTACATTGTTAGGGTTGTGGGTTCTGCAAGTGTAGCTTGTGTTCAACGGTGAATCACTGAAGTAATGTCAAGTACCATTTTCTCTGCATAGCTCTCTCCTTTTTTTACATGCCTTTCCAGAGGATATGTAGACACCCGCGTTGATGTCTGGTTTCCAAGTGAACATGAGGTCTGACTAGTCATAATGGTTTTGGAATGCAGGACAGCGACATTAGTATAACTTCTAAAATGTTGTTGCAATGGTAGGCTGATCTTTCTTTGGATGCAATAATAAATACATCTGTTCTGTTGTTTTCTTTTCAGTAGTGTTTTCATATCAGTTTGGTCTCTTCTGCGTCTGGCAGTATCTGTAATAAAGTAGAGAATTTTATTTCAGAAAAACTTTCAATTATGGTGCAACATTTTTCTTCCCATTGAATTCGCTTACTACATATGTTACTGATTGGAGAAATAAATCTTGGCATCGACTTGCTAGTTGGGTTATGGGACTACTCGGGCGAGGGCATGTGGCCTAAGTAAGTAATAGTAAGTTGATTCAGTATACACAAATAAAGTTACCTATATTAATCAATGACATGAAGCAGTGGCAAATATGTGTAGAGAACCTTGATAACCAAAAGAGAGCCAAAGTAATCGTATTCATGGGTCCCATTAACTACTCGTCGGAATATAAACTAACAACGAAAAAATAATTAAAGAAAATGGAATGGACTGGAGTGTAGAAACAGGTAGGTTGAGTTATGAAGTCATTAATTATTAGCGTTTGAAATAGAAGAACATGAAAGTGAAAACGTACTAACGTACTTTAAGCTTACTTCAGGTGATTCCTTTGATCAACAATCACCCAGGAGTCAACATATTGATGTCATATTAATACTGTGGCGATGTTTTAGCGCTTAGACAGATAAGAACCCAGTACCCGGGGATTTTGGAAGAGGTTATCTGTTTTCTTCCAATTGCAGTGCTAAGATCTGCAGCACCATGAAGGGAAGCGGAACTGTCAGGTGGACTTCTGTCAGGACCACCTGGTCTGACTTCGTAGTGGCTGACTGACGGCTTAATTCACTAGAGATCACCTGCAGGTCAAGGATTCTGTATAGAGTTCATTTCAGTGGTCACTATCCCCTGATCGACCAGGCTCTTGGCGCCACCACACGAAGTGGTAACTGAAGGTGTACAACTTCTGTGTTCTTGTCATCAGGTGGCCCTCGACCCAATTCTATCCAAATGCTGTTAGCGCCTCTAGCACTCCCAGCCTAAATACAGTTTTGCCAAGCTTGCTGTCTTATTTTTTGGTAATATCCTGGTGAACCGTGTAAAGGTATGTACAGGTAAAGGATGGTCACAGGGAACATTGACACTCTTCTACTCGTCGCGTAATGTGTCGAGTGGGGGTATAAAACGGCAGGGAAGATTCTTTTCTTTGGTAAACCATCTATCGTGGCTCCTTTGTGGAACTCGATTTCTGATGACATCCCGGCACGAACCAAGTTTATGGCACGACTGGAGGTATAGACAGTCAAGCTTGTCCTTGTCTTGTATTTTAAGGTAATAGTGTTGTTGAATGTTAGAAAAGTATAAGTATCACTGAAGAGAAACCTTTAAGGGAGAGAGTGTTGCCTAATTATTCTATTATTTTTCGGTCTTCAACTTTATTTTATTATTCTCATAACTCGAGAGGCAATCACATCCAATCAAGCTTCAGATTCTTGGAACACAATGAGTAATGTTCATGTGCCGCTATTGTCAGAATTATGGATTCCATTACCCGCATCCGGGAATGACGATGCATTAAGATTTTCAAAAAAGAGAGGCTCCTAATTCGAAGACGTAAGAGAGAAAATTCAAGTATGCTGTGTCTAGAATTGAAAATTTTGTTATAACAAGTGTTTATTTATTTTTTGTTCAAAAACCAACGTTAAATAAATTTTAGTTTACCTTTTTTCTGAACACAATCAGTAATTAAATATAAAAATGACTGATACATCTTAAGGCCATGAAACATAATCTATATTTTGTTATGTACAGGCAATTTGCGAATGTTCCATAACAGTAGAAAAATGAATATTTAAATCTATCAATAACTGAAAAAATGCTTTTTCCTAATCGGTAATATTCTAGTTCTTCCTGGTTTTATAACGGACGGGTTTCATGGCAGTATCTCGACTACTTAGAACATAACGTAAGAAAGAAAGAACATTGCAACAGCCTAACTTGGCCCATGTGAGGCAGGTCCAATCTCCTACCGGCTTAAGCTCACTGACCAGTCTGACCTCACTGACCTATAAAGTCAGACACATCACTTAAAGCATCCTACCTAGTAGCTACCAAAGCTATTAGGTCGCAACTCACACCCACCCCACCCACTCATGTAGTTTATCCAATACCAACCTATTTTTAAACTACAACAAAGTCTTAAGCTTCTATGACGTACCATATTAACCAAACGTGCTTTCCTATATCCTTCTTGAATCTGAATTTTTCCAGTTTAAAAAGCCATTGCTGCGAGTCCTGTCTATGTTAGATATTTTTATCAAGCTATTTACATCCCATTTATTTATTCCTGTTTTCCATTTATAACAAACCTCAATCATATCCCCCCCTAAATTCTTACGCCTTTCTAGATGAGTGGCAGATTCAGGGCCTCAGACCTACCACATAGGAAGATTCCTGAATGCAATGGGATCAACTTAGTCATTCTCCTCTGTACTGATTATTCCAGAGCATTTATATCCATTCTGTAATACGGTGAACAGAACTGTGCAGCATAATCTAAATGAGGCATAACCAAAGATACACAGAGTTGAAGAACAACCTGAGGACTTCTATTATTTATACTTTCCTTGATCAGAAGCCAAGATTCTGTTAGCTTTTTTGCGAACACTAATGCTTGTTGTCATGGTTTCAGATTACTAGTGAACCAAACTCCGAAATCCTTTTTTGCATCCGTAATATTACGAACTACATTATTTAGTTTATATGTGGCATGATTATTTACCTGTCCAACATTTAGAACTTTGCGTTTGTCTATATTAATAAAACTGGGCCCAAAAAAAAATCTGCCACTTCTTCCGACCACTTGCATTAAATCTATTCAAATCATTCCTGTGGAGTGCTCTAATATCCTCATATAAATGAATTGGACGGCCTATTTTAGTGTCGTCCGCAAATTTGGGCTTATGTCCACTATTTATTTCCCTCGTCTATGTAGTTTATGTAGATTGGTGACCAACAAAGTGGCCCAACACTGAGCCCTTTCGAACACCGCTTGTGAATTGCCATCCACTCTTATTTCTCCCCATTTAGCAAACTCTCAAACACTCCTGCTACCCATTGTTCAACCAGCCTCTAAACCACCGAAAAAAATTCTCCTATTCCATGTGCCTATTTCCTCAATAGTTCTGATGTGAAACTCTATCAAAAGCCTTATCTGAAGTACCATATACCACAATATCATATTCCATTGCCATGATGATCTGCTGCCTCCTCAAATACCCTTAGTGAAGAAAGTAATCGAATTACAGGAACGTTCGCTTTGTAAAACCGTGCTGAGAGACATTAATCATTTCATGCCTTTCAAGATGGCTACGAATTGCTTCGGCAATTTATTTATTCTATAAAGGAAGGCTTACTGGTCATAGTTCGAAGCTAAGGTCCTGTCACCTGCCTTAAATAGGTAATACATTTCCATTTTTCACTTGATCTGGCACTATGCCGAGTTTGATAGTGATATCTTGAAAAGATTAGGCAAAGTATGGCTAAGTTGCTCTTTAACATTCCTGTTAACACCTTTGCAAGCAGTTCAACATATCCTGGGATTTGGTTAGGTTTTAAATTTCGTCACATTTGTCTGAGGACCATGTCACAAAGTTTGCCTAATCGTGCATAGTTTATGTCGGTCCTGTTCTAAGAAATAATTTATTATTTCCTGGAAAATTTCGCTATAAATCTTCCTGAGTAAAAACTGAGCAGGAAGTAGGTATTGAAAAGTTCATACATTTCCTATCGGGCTGTCAGTGATTCATGCACCTGAGTTACTCTTAAGTGGGCCAAATTCTTGTCCCAATCTTACTATCTGTATACCTGAAATAACCCTTTTGTGTTATCTTGAATCCGTTTGCGACTTTAGCACATAATCCCTTTTTGGCTTTTCTATTCCTTATCTTTTTTATATCTCTCTTTAATTAAATATCTTGATATCTTAATGCAACTTTCCTCCCCTCTTTGATACGCCTAAAATCTATCTCTCTCTCTTTTTGACCAATGAATGTTTTAATCTATTGTTTATCCATTTTGGTATCATTTTTGTTGGATCTAATTTCCCCTACATCGGGACAAAGTCGTCTGGGCAGCCAGCACTATGCTAACGGAAATACGTCATTTGGCTAACCAACGCTACCTACCAATGGACACACAAAAAGGTCGTCTCCCCACATTTCAGCCCACCCCAGGTAATTTCCTCATACCCCATAAAGTAGGCCAAGCGAAAAATTCTGTGGACAGCGACTTGATTGCAATTATCTGGGTAATTCCATGATATATTTGAAACTAAGTGATTTGTGATCCATTTTCCCCTACATCATCGTCTAACCTCAAGATTATTAACTAGTGATTCTTTGTTGGCAAGAACCAAATCAGGCAAGAATGTTTTTTTCTCTAGTTGAGTTCTGTCACAAACTGTTTTAAAAAGCAACTCGATCCTTAACCGTATTGCACAAGAAAGTCAACTAGACTTCAAGATTATCTGTCACATTGTTCCATCAGTTTTTCTAAAAAGTTAAAATCTCCCATTAAAAAAACATGTTCATATCTAGATGTTTTATGACTTTCTTCCCATAGCACCTACCATCAACTCCCTATCAAGGTTGAGGGGGCCTATAAAACACACCCAAAATAATGTCAAGACCATCGCGAAACTACTGTACCGAACAGATTCTGTGTTCGAATGTTTCCTAATACTTACATCGATCAAACCCAACAGTTTAAATTATCTCTGGACATACCATCACCACTCCACCACCCTTCCTGTTATCTTATGAGTGTGGAATAGTTTATAATCCTGTATGTTGCATTCAAAAGGCATTTCTCTATCTATCTTTCAATCATTCAAGTTGAATCCAGGTCTATTTTTTTAGCATAAATCTATACATTACCTGCACTTGCAATAATCTTTGCACATCTATCTGTATATCATAGACTCCTACAAATTTGTATTGTAAAACCTTAAGGGAGCTAGTCCTCTCATTGCCTCTAACTACATACCTTGTTGAATCAATTGCATTACCATTACTAGCAAACTTATTTTGATTGTCGACTTTTGAACACATCCCTGAGTACCCAGTAATAACTGAAGTTTTTCATCCCTAAACTGCAGCCTGCTTGTTTCCTCCACAAACAACCATCACCTCTATAATCCTATCAGTTTACTTCATAGACACTTCATCAATGACACCCCCTCACACGAACAGGCTAATCAACCACTCCACCCCAGAGAGACTGATCCCCATCCCTTGCATAACATACTATGCTAGCCATATAATTTGTCCCAGTTATCAATGAATGGGATTGCAAGTTCCTTGCAGTAACACCAACTGTTTAGCCAGCATTTTATCACCAATTGCCCTAGGCATCCATTCATTGCCCACTCCCCCTTCTAGGCAAGATGCCTACAGTATGGATTGCGTCTGGATCCCTCCCTTAGACCTGACCAACATCGAAAAAAAATGGTTGACCTAAACTTATCAGCCGCTCCAGTCTTCCTGCCCGTCCTGATGCATTTCCACCAGCACAAAACTTGTTCCCATTACCCGACATAAAATTTCAAACTGCTGACTATGTCACCAATACCAGCCCCTGGGAGGCACACCTTCTGTCTGACCTTTCTATCACTGTTTACAAAAAGCACCGTCCATGTATCTTACCTGAGAATCTCCTATACAGAATATTCAATAACTTGATAAGCAGGGGAGTCAGTGGTACCTTTACCTCACTAAAACCACTGAAGTGCACCATCCTGGAGGAACAGAGAATCGATTTATACCCTACCTTCACATCTTCTCTGGGTTAACTCTTCCATATCTTCCTTCTTCCTGAACTGGTGAACCCCTTGCCACTAAAGAAGCGGCTGCACCTCTTTAGCTCACTGCTTGTACCTTTTCTTCACCACTCCCACCATCTTACACTCCTCCCAAGCCCATCTAAGGCGAAGCTTCAGCCTCCTATTTTCCTCCCTGATGAAGTAGAACCTCCCTTCTTCAACAACTTTATAACCTGAGACTTTCCAAAACACTATACATCAAGTCCCAACCATGGTGCACATCAACACCTCATCGCTAATTCCCAGACAGCTTTAGTTGCATTGAGTAAGCCTTTCGCAGTAAAACTGTGAAACACGTAATCCTGACGCGCGGTCCTATTCAGCTTCCAGTAGCATTCCCAAATTCTCTTATTGGTACGTAGTTATGCTTTGTAAAACATTTGGAAGTTATGGGGCTGAGAAAACAGGCCTCTAATCAAGCTAATTCCCACCGTGTGTCCTCAACTTGTGCCTTCCTACTTAATGGAATCTTCATTATAAACAACACACTTTTATCAAACTCCTATACATTATTGGTATCGTTCTTCAGGCAGAGATCTGAGATCCTAACTTAGCATGAGGGACACCTCGCTTTACTAGGACCAAGGGGGTTAGTGTGATGCTTATTATGCCACCGTTTCTTTCTTGTCCTGTGGCCATTCAATCAATCCTTTGAGCTTGGCCAGGATCAACTTTGATTCATCTTTCTCTTTCTTGAAAGGGTCGTTATTACAACAAATCTCTTTGAAGGAAATACGAAAAATCTGAGGTGAAGTTGAATGCAATTTCAGCAATGGCAAATGGGTCCCCATCACGGATAGTTGTAGGTGACTGTTTCCTCATGAAAGAAATTGCCATTCAAGTGAATGAGTGCAGGACCCCACTGACCTTCGTCTGTTTCCATATAACATCAGAAGAATAAATTGACGACTTCCCATGTAGTACACCAGTAGTGAGATTAACATGTCACTCACGGTTCCTTATGAAGAATGCCATTGCGTGCGCGGTGAAAGAATAGTGAAATTCCAAGCGCTTTCGTGACGCCTCAGGATAATGCTAAATGAGTAGAAGTCACGAAAAACGCTTGGAATTTTCACTCTTTCTTCACAATGATTGTTTTGATATATTCTGATATCACCTGTTACTGTGATCTTAATTGCATGCAATATATATATATAATATATATATATATAAATAAATATATATATAATATATAATATAGATTATATATATATATATATATATATATGTCGTCCCCGAATGCAGAACGTGCGATCTTGGCTAAAATACGTCCACGCTCATGCTTGCCATATAGGCCAAGCGAAAATTTGGTATCGCAATAATTCGCCAAAACAATTCCTGAACCTAACGAAAAAAAAAATATTTTCACTGTTGTTTAGTATTAAAGTATTGTAAACAAACTAAAATATATTTTGTTGGTATCCTAAAATACATTGTTCTTGTGATAAATAAGGTTATGTAGTTTTCTAAGGATTCTTTAAACCTGGAGTTTACCGTCTGTGAGAGAGTTCCGGGGGTCAACGCCCCCGCGGGGGCCCGGTCTGTGACCTAGCCCCTGGTGGATCAGCGATATCGTATGTCATCACCGAAGCGTACCCTAAGGGGGTGGGGTGATGTCCTTAAAGCCTGATCAACCAGCATGTTGCTGCTGGCTTGCACGCAAACCAACGTCACACCACAGCCCCGCTGATCAGAAACTGACTTTAGTGCTGTCCAGTGCCAGCTTTTGATACAAAATTAAAAAATTTTACATTACATTATGAAAAAAATATCTTTAAACGTATAAAGAAAATTTTATAGAAAGGACTTAATTTTTAAACATTACCATGCTAATTATGGTCCATTTTAACATATACGGCACGACATATATATAGAGAGAGAGGAGAGAGAGAGAGAGAGAGGAGAGTGACAGAGAGAGATTTAATGTATCACGCAGGCTAGCCATAATTCCTTATGTACGGCAAACCAGTACATTTTTCTGGAACGTACTTGTAGATAGTCTTCTTGCTTACCAATAACGCCTTCTCTACAAAATCCCATGGAGATGCTTAGTTCGTGACTGTGTGGAATATCTTTTAATTTCCCTCATCACAATAATACCCCTACAAATACGTAAAGCTCTGAAGAACATTGTAAGGAAAACAACCCTTTATAACCCTAGATTCACGATAGAATAAGAGTGTATTAAATTTTAATTTCTTTTTAACGCAATGAATTAACAGCACTAGGAAAGCAATTTGTCGTCTAGTCGCTCTCTGTTGTAGACTAAAATGAGTACTAAATCTTGAGTCCACGAAGGGACTCATTAATAACGTGAGACCCTCTAGGCACAGACACAGAACATCGTCTACGTACCTAAACCTTTTTGGCTTACTAGGATTCCTAGTCTCATAAAATTCCATATACCAAGATGCTGAGTTCATGAACTAAGAGGCGGATTCTCATGACCATGCCTTGGTTTTGAGCGTAGTATTTACCTTCAAATACAAACAGCATTCCGTCCGCGCGCGCGCGCGCGCGCGCGAAAGTTGGTATAGTGCAAGGTAGAAAGTACTCTCAGTTACACTACCTCCAGTGCAGGGACACTAGTAAAACAATGGATGTAACATCAAAACTCGCAAGAGTAAAGTCTATGCGATAAACGTTTAATTTCCTTGAGGCCTCTCTGTACAAAGGTTCTCAACATTATTTTTAATCTATGAGCAGTCCGAATATTTCTGACCTTTTGGATAGCATTTTTAACTAGCATTTGGATGGGTTACAATCATCAAGTACTCATATGCATAGATAGGGCAGGTTCGAGTCTGCTGTGAACGTACAGATATTTTTGCAAATAAATATTCACACTGTTTGAAATTAAGCATACATATGTCGTAACAAATAGTTAAGACATGCGATTTTGGCTTAAATATTAATCGGGGGGGGGGGTGCCTTATAGCCGAATAAGCAAGCAAAATTTGTGAAAGCAATTAACTTCGCAATAATCATTCTGAACCTAACGAAAAATATATTTTTCATTGGTTTGTTTGATAATGGAGCGCGCGGAAATTAGAGATTTTATATAAAATACATTAGATGCATTAGTCTAAAATAAATTGGCGCATTTTAGAATAAGGGATAGAATACGTGAGAGAAGGATAAAGTAACTATTTATTTAGTACCGGGGAGGGCGCGCGTTATTAATTTTTCCAGTAACAATGAAAAATATATCATTAAAACTTAATAAGAGCAAATTTTAGGAAGGACCTTATATAAACGAGTTCTTGCTAATTGACCAGTTTTAAAAATTACCTAATCGGCACGACAGTAATTAGTGATGTGCAATATACAGAAGTCAAAGTGAAGTAATATTTGGCCATCACCTTTAAGCTACGTATAGACGAATAATGATAAATCTGTGGCCGATATCTGAAGTTAAACCTTTGGGCAGTACGTACCCCTTTTCTTCAACCTGGACCATTTTCTTTGTACAAATCGCTACGTAACAGAAAACGATTGAGTAGTAGGAAGACTCGCGTGTATTACTTACCTTGCTACAATTTGGTTGCCGGCAGTAAAACGTTTATTTTGCTACTGTTGGTACAAAAGTTTGTAGTACAATGCATATGAACGCGTAACTACACACTTTTGAGACAGCACGCACTCACGTAACCCGTCTTTTTTTTTCCAGTCTTAGGATGTGAAATATGCGTTAAACGAGGTTATGAGACAAGCACTATACACACAGAAATCATTAAAGACTTCTCAAATACAAGTATCGAGAGTACTCGTACAACACCATCTTGCCTTCCCTCAACATGGTTCTCATCCCCAGAGAAACACAACTATATCGCGAATCGAAATTAACACAGATCATTCTACTAAGAAGAATTAATTTTTTACACTCCTTATATCAAGATATCACAGATAAAAAATAGTGTACTGTTTAGTCATTTAAAATTACTTATGACATCATGAAATGGTATTGTTTATCTAAGGGCAAGGTAGACATGCTAGTTAGTGAAATGTTTATCTCGTACAGGAAATACAGAATAGTTAAGCAAACGTGCATATTTTCCTCTCACAGACATAAAACTCACAGAATAATGAAGAAATGCACATCTCGTCCAGTGCAAGAGAGTAGAGAGACTAAATCTAATTTTGTGATTAAAATGAAATTATTATTTAATCTTATGCTACGTTTATAAAATAAAAGAAAGTAAAAATAAAATTTAAAAAAAAAGAAAAAAAAATAAAAAAAATAAAAGAAAAAACCTTCTTTCAGAAATTCGAGTCAGAAATTGTCAGTTGATCAAATGAAATTTTGGGCCCAAAAGGCTCCAACTTCATCCTGTTCCCTACTTGATGTCTCATAACAATAAAAAATGCTTGCAAATGAGCTGATGCAGGTAACAGCTCTTAGCTTGTCAGTTAAGTTAGGAATCCTTAACTTGTAAATATCTTGTCAATAAAGCTAGGGGTCCTAATTAACCTAACCTTGTCAAACCCTGTGTAAAAAAAAAGGTGTCTAAGAGAAATCAATGAGAGAATGCCAATCAGAGAGAAAGTACGAAGAAATAGGAATCTCGAAACATGGTCATTAAAAGGACCAGTCAGATAAGTCACTCACGAGAAGTCACTGAGAGATGAGAGAGAGAGAGAGAGGGTAGGGGGAGGGAGGCAGAAGTGGAGGCAGTGATAAAGAAAAAAAGAGGGGGAAGGAAAGGGTAACACTGGAGGAGACTGAGTTTTTCGGTCTGTTGGTTATTGTGATACTGATGGACCCACGATCGATGTCTATTCCTGTCATTTTCACCAGGTGCCTGTCCCATTCTCTCTCTCTCTCTCTCTCTCTTCCTTTTCTCTCTCTCGCTCTCTCTCTCCTCTCTTTTCTCTCTCGACCCTCTCTCTCTCTCTCTCCCTCTCCCTCGATTATCTATCTATCTATGCCTTCTTCAGTTGGACGTCTATTCCAGTTAACAAAGCAAACGAGTTAATTTTGTAGCAGGGCTAGAAAGTAGGAAGAGTTAAAATAGTGTTAGGAACAGGTCGTCACAGAAAGTAGACAACCACTGGAAACAATCACCTCTTGACAGTGAAGTAAACACAGTAGTATAAGTTTTAGAATCAGTGCTAATTTAGCAGAGGTAGTTGCAAAACTCATGTTCTTTCCAACTGTCTCCATTCCTCCTGTAAATTCATGCACATTTTCTTTCAGTATGGTATGTTTATATATATTATATATATATATATATATATATATATAAGTAAGTGTAGTTTTCTACAGGGGGGTCTCTGTCCGGTTTTGGGCCTTCTACAGGGTGGTCTCCTCCGTATAGGGCATTCCACTGGAGGTCATCTTCCGGTTTGGGCCTTCGCTGGAGCGGTGTATTCCGGTCTAGGGCCAGCAGCTGGAGGGTCACCTTTTCCACCCTAGGAGTGTTACTTCCGGTTTTGACCATGACCTCGCCCTCGAGACTACCTCACCTTGACCCCAACCAATACCCCCACCCCCACGACCCCCCGCCTTGCGACCCCGCCGTCGCGCCGCGGCCCCGCGCACCTCGCGCGCCCCGCCCCGCCGCCCGCGCGCCCGCGCACCCGCGCGCCCGCCCGCGCCCCGCGCGCCCGCGCGCCCCGCCCACCCCCCACCCCCCCTCGCGCGCCCGCCGCGCCCCTTCGCGCTTCTGCTGCGCTTCTGCAGGTCGTCCGGGATCGCCCCGCGCCTCGAATTTGTTTACGATTTTTTTCGAATTTCTTTTTGAATTTCATTTACTTTCTTTTGCTTCCATCTCCGTCGGATCAAGTTTTTAAGGTTCCCCCTCTTCACTTTTCACCCCACCAAAATTTCTCGATATTACCAAGTTTATGGATTCCCCCCTATGGGGGTTTCGAAAGTCATCATCTCCTCGGATCAGTTTTTCGAAATTCCTCCAATTCTCTTTTTTTTACCCCCCCCCCCCCCCCCCCCCCCCCCCCCCCCCCCACCCCCGATCTAAGTTTTTTGGGTACCTCTCCTTTCACCCCATCCCAAATTTTCCTCGATATACAAGTTTTGGATATCCCCCCTATGGGGTTCATATCAAAGTCTCCACATTTCCTCGGATCCTCCCACTCCACTTTCACCCCCACTCCAAAATATTCTCGACAATACATAGACTCCATCTCCTGGATCAAGGTTTTTGTATTCCCCCCTATGGGGTTTTCGAAATTCTCCTCTCCTCAGATTCAAATTTTTTGGGTACCCTTCCTTTCACCCCAATCCCAAACATTTTCTCGAAATCCAAATTCTCCATCTCTTGGATCAAGTTTTTTTTGGGTACCCCTCCTTTCACCCAAATTTTCTTCGACTAATACCATGTACTCCATCTCCTCGGATCAAAAGTTTTTTTGGATCCCCCCTATGGGGTTATACCGAAATTTCTCCATCTCTCGGATCCCCATCCCACTTTTCACCCCCCAAACCCAAAAATTTGGATACCCTCCCACTTTCACCAAATTTAGTCTCGACATACCATGACTCCATCTCCTCAGATCAAATTTTTAAGGTTCACCATCCCTTCCTTCCACCCCCCATCCCAATAATTCTCGATAATACAAGTTTTTGGATTCCCCCCCTATGGGGTTTTGAATTTCTTATGATCACTTGGATCAAATTTTTGGATTTACCCCTCCCATTTCACCCCCACCCCCCCACCTCAATTTTTCTCGATATATCCAAGTTTTTGGATCCCTCCTCTATGGGGGTTTTCGAAATTCCTAGGATCAAAGTTTTTGGAATCCCCCTCTGGGGGTAAGCATTCAAATTAGACTCTACTCCTATAGGGGCATGCATGTTCTACAGTGTCTAATACATCTTCCCCTTTATTATTTTTTAAAATGAACTAGAAAAGTTTCACTCTCATTAAGTTAAATGAACTAAAAAGTTTCCCTCTCATTAAAGTTAAATGAACTAAGAAAAGCGTTTACTCGGCGGTCAGTGACGTCACGCGCACACAGGTTGAATCAGGTCGGTCCTTTTAGTTCATTCAAGATAATAAAGAGGAACATAGCAGTGACGTCAACGCGCACAACAGGTGGAATCTTGTTACCTTTTACCACCCTCCCAAACCTCACACTCCAACCAACACCTCACAATTTTCACTCATAACCCCCAATTTTTCCGTTTTAACCCTTTTAGTTCATTAGTGGGGCACACTACCATCAGAAAGTCACCACATCGCTTACATCACTTTCGTTAAATTCACTACTTCACAATTTTACATATTACGAAGTTAATTACGCACTTTTACTTTGAAACATCTTCAAAACACTCTCATAAATATTTGAAATACTCACAAAAACAATACCGTTTATACATTTTCCAACACACTGAATATCCAAAAAAATCATTCGACACCCACAAATCATCTTGAATACTCCAGAACACTTCATAAGTACTCTTGCACATCATTTGAACACTTCATAAGTACTCTCTTAATCTTGTACTCCTTCAGAAAAAAACCTTTGAATACTCACATAAACATCCCCATGACCACCTTCAAAACACCTTTGAATAACCTCAAAACACCTTGAACACCTTCAAACACCCTTGAACCCTTCAAACACCCTTGACCCCACCTCCACCCCCCCCCCACAACATTTGAACACACTCAAAACACCTTTGAACATTTCCATAAACACTATTTGGAGTACTCCCAAATAAGATTGACATCTCTAATTTTTTCTGCCACTTACACATTATCATTAAATTACAACTATCCCTCTGTCTCCTGACTAGGATTTCTCGATTTTTACCCTGTTAGTTCATAAAATGTGTATTAAGGGACACAGTACATCAGAAAACATGTCACAAAAATAACACCAAACACTTTACTTTTGAAACACCCAAACGTACTCTCATATTCATTTGAATACTCACATAAACACCCTTGAACACCTCTTTCAAAAACACCTTTGAATATCGTTTTAACTAATTTCATCACAACCCACTTATATCATCTTTTTTCGGTAACTCTAATTCGACTACACTACCTCATCATATTACCTACAAATTTTATTATTTTAACTAATGTCATCACTGTAACCAAGATTTTCCACAAAAAAAAAACTCTATGACACCTAAACACCACGCACACACACACCCACAACACCACAATTTTTTCCGTTTTAACCCCTTTTAGTTCATTAAAGTTAATAAGGGGACACACTGGTACAACCAGAAGGTCACAACAACAACATCCACATACCCACATATTTTTCTCGTTTTAGCTATTTTCATCAGAAAAACGTCCCAACAACAACCCACTTATGACATCTTTTTTCGGTTTCTCTAGTTCGAACAAACAACACCTCACATCCCACAACACCCACAGATATCATTTCCAAAACACTATTTGAGTACTCACAATTACACCACTGTTACTACTAAAAAACAACCACTGAATCACTCTCAAACACCTTCAACACCTTCAACACCCTTGAACACCTTCAAAACACTCTTGAACACCTTAAAATCACCTCTTGAACCATTTCAATCAACACTGAAACACTTCCAAAAAACAATTTGAGTACTTCCAATTACACCACTGAATACTACTAAAAAACACCTCCTGGAATTCAATCAAAAAACCCTTCAACACCTTCAAAACACCCTATTGACACTTCAAATCACCTTTTGACACCTTCAAAAAACACCTTTGAACATTTCCAATCAACACTGAAACACTTCCAAAAAAAAAGAATTTGGTACTCCACAATTACACCACTGAATACTACTAAAACACGCTGAATTCAATCCTAAACACTTCAACACCTTCAAAACACCTTGAACACCTTTGACACCTAAAAAAAAACACATTTGAACACAGCTCAAAAAAAATACCTTTGAACACCTTTGAAACATTTCCAAACAACACTGAAACACTTCCCAAAAACACCATTGAGACTCCCAAATACACCACTGATTACTAAAAAACCACTGAATACACTCAAAAACAACCAAAATCACCATAAACTAAGTATCAACACCCACATCCCACAAACAACCAGACAACCCACAACACCCACAATTTTTTTGTTTTATCTAATTTTCAATCAGAAGTCACAACACCCCACTCCCCCATTTTTTTCTCGTTTGAACCTTTTAGATTCATAAAGGTAATAAAAGGGGACTACACTACATCAGAAAAGTTACCAACAACAACCCACTTATACATTTTTTTTTCGGTATCCTGAAGTTCGACACAAACACCCACCACACCCACATCCCACAACCACCCATGAACATTTCCAAAAACACTATTTGAGTACTCCCCAATTACACCACTGAATACTACTAAAACACCGCTGAATTCAATCAAAACACCCTCAACACCTTACCAAATACCTTGAACACTTTTAAAAAACACTCTAGCCCACCCCCAAAACCCCAAAACACCTTTGAACATTTCAATCAACACTGAAAAACTCTTCCAAAACCCATTTGAGTACTCCCAATTAACCACTGATTAATACTAAACACGCTGAATTCAATCAAAAACACCTTCAGAACACCTTCAAACACCTTGAACACACTCAAAACACCTTCAACCACTTCTAAACACTTTGAACACTTCATAAACACCTTTGATCACATTCAAAACACTTCTCATAATCATATGAACACACTCACAAAACCACCTTTGAATAACCTCAAACACCTTCGAACACTTCAAAAAACACCTTGAACACCCTTGATCACCTTCAAAAGAAACAACATTTGAACACACTCAAAAACACCTTTGAAACACTTTGAAACATTTCCAAACACCACTGATCTCGTGCGAAACACTTCCAAAACACAATTGAGTACTCCCAAAATACACCACTGAATACTAAAACACATGAATACACTCAAAACACCACAAAATCACCTAAACTAAGATCAACACCCAATCCCAACAACACCCACAACCCACAACACCCACAATTTTTTCTCGTTTTATCTAATTCATCAGAACGAACCCCCCCACCCCCCCCCCCCACATTTTTTTCTCGTTTTAACCCTTTTAGTTCATTAAAGTTAATAAGGGGCCACACGACTCAGAAAAAAAGTCACAAAATCAACCCACTTATAAGTCTTTTCGCTAGGTATCTCTAGTTCGAGCAACAACACCCACACCACATCACCCACATCCCACATCCCCACACACACACACAGACAACACACACACATCCTCTAACATAGCCTAACCTAACCTAATTATCCTAAACCTAACCTAACCTACCTAGCCAACCTAACTAACTTACCTAAATTATCCTACTACCTAACCTGGCTTACCTTAAACGCTAACTTAACTTACTAACCTACGACCTACCCTACCTTACCTAACCTAACCTAGCCTAAACCTACACGCTACCTAACTTAACCTAACCAACCCATACCTAACCTAAAACCTAGCCTAACCTACTTAAACCTAAACCTAACCTAACCCTACACCAACTAACCTAACCTACCTATCTTAACCTTACCTAAACTAACCTAGCCGTAACCTATTACTAACCTAAAATATATTTGGAACACTTCCACAATCATTAGAGTACTCAGATTACTTTGAACGACTCCATTTTTGGATATTTCCAAATTAAGTTTTGAAAACTTTATCGTAAATCGAACATTATTTTCTTGTTGGTTAAAAACACATTCAATGGTAGAAATATTTACTCGATTTCCGAATAGAAGCACTGTCCTCGCCTCTGAGAGACTCATTTGTGGGTCACCCCAAACACATGGTGTTAAATGCGTTCCACACCCAAGGTAGAACAT
Source organism: Cherax quadricarinatus (assembly GCF_026875155.1). Taxonomy (NCBI): domain Eukaryota; kingdom Metazoa; phylum Arthropoda; class Malacostraca; order Decapoda; family Parastacidae; genus Cherax; species Cherax quadricarinatus. The sequence goes on along the minus strand of NW_026507027.1, from coordinate 18,209 downwards.
AACACCTGCGTCAACTCAGTGACATGACAGGCGCCATGTAATGCGGGTAAACGCATCCAGTAGAAAATCATCTCTTTCAGACCAACTGTCTATCCTAAACTAACCTAACCTAATTCCGCTAACCTAACCTAACCTCACCTATACCGAACCTAACCTAACTCCATCAATCTCCTCTCATCTAACACTAACCTAACCTAACCTAATCCAAACCTAAACTCCATCAAACCACCTCTATCCTAAAACCTAACCTAACTATCCTAACACTAACTAACTCCATCAACACCTCGAATACTACCTAAATTAACCTATCCTGACTTACCTAACATACCGACTAACCTAACCTAACCAAACCTATCTAACCTGTCCCAACCCCAAACCTAACTAAACTTCCTAACCAACCTAATAACCTAACCTAACTTATTCCTAAGCTAACTAAACCTAACTTATCCCCTAACTAACCTATATACTAACCCTAAACACTGACTAACTTTGCCCCCCCCCCCCCCCCAAGAACACTACTTGATCTTCTTCAAAAATGCCTCTGCACATCATTTGAACACCTTCAAAAAAAACACCATCAACACCTTCACGAATACTCCCAAAGAAAACACTACTGATTACTACCAAATCACCACTGAATATACCATACACCGTCAAAATCACAGAAATAGTTTAAACATCACACATCTAACATCCTTTTTATAGAAATCCCTCAAATCACTATACCACAGAACTCCCTCCCATTTGGCGCATAAAAAAAAAAGAAGCTATGAACACAAACCTAATACGCAAACCTTAGTACATGCATCACCATCAATGAAAACATATCTAATACACACACATAATATAAGGACAATCACCAACTACAATCAACCATGTTCACTTACCTCAAAATCACTAATACATCACAGAACAATCATTTTTATAAACATTTCACACACACACACACACTCACACACAAAAAAAGAAAATATTGACAATATATAAGCGCACTCACCTCACTACCACCAACACATCGATGTCTCACCTCACAGGGACCGACGAGCTCACTCCAGTGACGTCACACTCCCATTGTGTATTGGTGGTGGTAACATCACACCTAACCCCCCTTGTTTCAACCTGTTGTACCCTACATTATCTAGAACACTATATCCTCAGACAGGATTACCAGAATGTTTAATGATCCCAACACCAGATCTACTGAAAGACACAACATTTTTATATTATTCACACAAAAATCACGATTCACAATTCCATTCTGTTTACCGTTCATCTAATCAAACGCATAATCTCACCAGATCACCAAAAAATCTAAGATCTCATGCATCTCCAAAATACTATGATCACTGAAAACCTTATTTTTTAAAACATCGCACAAAATAAATGACATACACTAAAATACCAAACATTCCACAACATCAATATAACATAAACATGATTCATTATTACTTTTCACTATCACAGAAAAAAATAATACACAAACACCCACTATTTACATTTTCTCAATTGGAAATTTAAGACATGAGACCACCCCCCCCCCCCCCCCCCCCCCACCCCCCCCCCCGCCCCCCCCCCCCCCCCCCCCCCCCTTACACACAAAACTAAGACATTCACTCTCCTCCAACTAGACATACACATCACTTAAAACTTCCTTCCTTATTCATTCGCATATCTCGCTAGAGACTGTTTTACCCGACGGATCCAACCACGACGTTCCCCCCCCCCCATGTTTTTTTTTTATATATTCCTTTGGAGCCAAGAGTGTAGTAGGTGGGTGTTGGAGTGGTGATGGTTCCTTGGTCCTCGTCAGTGATGGAACCGTCGGGGTTTTAAAACCAGTCTGTCATAGGAGAGATATGCGGAATGAATTAAGGAAGGAAGTTTTAAGGGTGATGTGTATGTTCTTAGTTGGAGGTGAATGTCTTAGATTTGGTGTGTTGGTCTCATGTCTATAAATTTCAATGATATGAACCCCCCCCCCACTATAATATGTGGGTGTTGTGTATTATTTTTTTTGTGATAGTGATATGTTATAATTCTCTTGTTTTTTGTTATAGATGTTGGTGGTAAGTGTTGTGGGTATTTTTGTTTGTGTATGTCTTATTTTGTGCGTATGTTTAAAAAAATAAGTCTGTTTTCAGTGATCATAGTAGTTTTGAGATGCATGTCCTCTTAGATTTTTTTGGTGTTCTTGTGATTAGTGTTGATTATGACGGTAAACATGATTGGAATTGGTGATCGTGATTTTTGTGTGAATAATTATAAAAATGCTGTTTGTGTTTCTGTGATCTTGGGTTGGGATCTAAAATCTGGTAATCGTCTTTGGATATAGTGTTCTTAGATAATGTAGGGTTACAACAGGTTGAAACAAAGGGGGTTAGGTGTATGTTACCAACCACCATAGTAACACAATGGGAGTGTGAGTCACTGGAGCGTTGTGCTCGTCGGTTCCTGTGAGGTGAGACTTCGTGTGTTTGGTGGTAGTGTTAGTGAGGTTGAGTGCGCTTAAGATATTTGTCTCAAATATGATTTTTTATTTGTGTGTGTGTGTTGTGGTGTGTGTGGGTGAAATGTTTATAAAAATGATTGTTTTCTGATGATATTAGTGATTTTGAGGTAAGTGAACATGGGGTGATTGTTGTTGGCCTGATTGTCTTATATTATGTGTGTGTATTGTATTATAGATTATGTTTTCAGTTGATTGGTGATCATGCTTACTAAGTGTTTGCGTATTAGGTTTGTGTTCATGCTTGTTGTTTTTTTTTTGCGACCAAGTGGGTGGGAGTTTTCTCTTGGTTATAGTGATTTGAGGGGATTATCTATAAAAAAGGATGTTAGATGGTGATGTTTTTTTAAACTTAGTTTCTGGATGATTTTGACGGTGATTGTAGTATTCAGTGGTGATTTGGTAGTATCAGTAGTTGTATTTTTTTGGGAGTATTCGGAGAGTTGTTTGATGGATGTTTTTTTTGAATGTGTTCAAATGATGTGCAGAGCATTTTTTGAAGAAGGTCAGTGGATGTTCAGAGTTGGTTCAAAGTTAGGTGTGTCAGTGGGGTATTTTTTTAGGTAGGATTAGGACATAGGTTAAGGGGATTTAGATTATGTTTAGGTTAGGTTAGCTTAGGGATAAGTTAGTGTTAGGTTAGGTTAGGTTAGGTTAGGATTAGGTTAGGTTAGGTTGGGTTGGGACAGGTTAGGATAGGTTAGGTTAGGTTAGGTCTATGGTTCGGTAAGGTTAGTAAGGTTAGGTTACGCGCTTAAGGTAGGTAGTATTCGAGGATGTTGTTGGTAGTTAGGTTAGGTTAGGCTTAGGTTAGGTTAGGTTAGGATAGAGGTGTTTGATGGGAGTTAGGTTGGGTTAGAGTATAGAGTTAGGTTTAGGTGTAGGATAAGGTGATTGATGGAGTTATGTATAGCGGTATCGGTTAGGCTGAGGTTAAGGTTTGGTTAAGGATTTAGGTTAGGTCTAGTTAGGTTAGGATAGACACGTTGGTCTGGAAAGAGATGTTTTCTACCTTGGATGTTACCCGCATTCATGGCGCCGTCTGTCCTGATGTTGACGCAGGTTGTATATGTTCTACCTTGGGTGTTGAAGCGCATTACACCATGTGTTGGGGTGACCCACAATTGAGTCTCTCAGAAGCAGGAGGACAGTGTTCTATTCGGGAAATCGAGTAAATATTTCTACCATAGAGTGTGTTTTACCAACATAGAAATAATGCGTTCGATTTTGCGATAAGTTTTCAAACTAATTAGGAAATATCCAAAAAATGCGAGTCGTTCAAAGTAATTCTGGTAGTACTCTAATGTATTTTGGAAGTGTTCCAATATATTTTAGGTTAGCGTTAGGATAGGTTCGGCTAGAGTAAGGTTAGGTAAGGTTAAGTTAGGTTAGGTTAGGTTTATGGTTTGGGCGTAGTGTTAGGTTAGGTTAGAGGTTAAGTTAGTTAGGCTAGTAGGTTTTAGGTTAGGTTGGGTTAGGTTAAGTTAGGTTAGGTTAGGTTAGTAGGTTAGGTTAAGGTAAGGTTTAGGGTAGGTTCGGTTAGGATTAGGTTAGGTTAAGTTAGTTTAGGTTAGGTAGGTTAAGGTTAGTGTTAGGGATAATTTAGGAAGGTTAGGTTAGGTTAGGGCTAGGTTAGGTTAGGTTAGGTTAGGATACGTTAGGTTAGGTTAGGCTTCGGCTGCGTAGAGATGGTGTGTGTGTGTCTTGTTGGTGTGTGTGTGGGGGAGTGGGATGTGGGTAGATTGTATGGGATGTGGGTGTTGTTGTTCCTCTCGAACTAGAGATTACGAAAAGACGTTATAAAAAGTGGGTTGTTTTTGTGGCTTTTCTGATGTTAGTGTGCCCCTTATATAACTATTAATGAACTAAAAGGGTTAAAAACCGAAAAAAAAATGGGGGGTGTGGGGGTGTTGTGACGTTCTGATGTGAAATTAGAAATAAACGAGAAAAAATTGTGGGTGTTGTGGTTGTGAGGTGGTCTTGGGGATGTCGACGGTTGGGGGGGTTTGATTCTTAGTTTATGGTAGATTTTGGTGGTGTTTTGTGTGTATTCAGTGGTGTAGTTTTATAGTAATTCAGTGGTGTATTTGGGAGTACTTCTAAATGGAGTTTTTGAAGATGTTTCAGTGTTTTTTGGAAATGTTCAAAGGTGATTTCAAAGGTGTTTTGAGGTGTGTTCAAACAGTTGTTGTATTTTTGAAGGTGATCAAGGGCTGTTTCAAGGGGTGTTTTGAAGGTTTGTTCGAAGGGTGTTTTGAGGTTATTCCAAAGGTGTTTGAGTGTGTTACAAATGATTATGAGAGTGTTTGATGTGATCAAAGGTTGTTTTGAAGGTGTTTCAAAAGGTGTTTTGGAAGGTGTCGAAAGGGTGTTTTGAGTGTGTTCCAAGGGTGTTTGAAGGTGTTTGGTAAGGCAGTGTTTTGATTGAATTTCAGCGGTGTTTTAGTAGTAATCAGATGGTGTATTGGGTAGTACTCAAATGGTGTTTTTGGAAGTGTTTCAGTTGTTGATTGGAAATGTTCAAAGGTGTTTTGAAAAAGTCGCTTCAAGAGTGTTTGGAAAGTGTTCAAGGGTATTTGAATTGTGTTGAAGGTGTTTTGATTGAATTCAGCGGTGTTTTAGTAGTAATCAGTGGGTTAATTGGGAGATAACTCAAATAGTGTTTTGGAAATGTTCATGGGTGTTGTGGATGTGGGTGTTGTGGTGTTGTTAGTCGCGAACTAGAGATACCGAAAAAAAAAAATGTTATAAGTGGGTTGTTGTGGGACTTTTTCTGATGTAGTGTTCCCCTTATTAACTTTAATGAAACTAAAAAGAGGTTTAAACGAGAAAAAAATTGGGGGGTGTGGGTGTTGTGACCTCTTTCTGATGAATTTAGATAGACGAGAAAAAATTGTGGGTGTTGGCGGTTGGGAGTGTTGTGGGGAATGTGGGTGGTTGATCTTAGTTTATGGTGATTTTGTGGTGTTTTGAGTGTATTTCAGTGGTGTTTTTAGTACATCAGTGGTGTATTTGTGGAGTACTCAAATGGTGTTTTTGGACAGTGTTTTCAGTGTTGTTTGGAAATGTTCAAAGGGATGGTTCAAAGTGTTTTGAAGTGTGTTCAAATAGTTGTTTTTTTTTAAGGTGTTCAAAGGTGTTCAAAGGTGTTTTGAAGGTTGTTGAAGTGTTGTTTTGATTGAATTAGCGGTGTTTTAGTAGTATTCAGTGGTGTAATTGGGAGTACTCTCAAAATTGATGTTTTTTTTTTGGAAGTGTTTCAGTTGTTGATTGGAAATGTTTCAAAGGCTTGTTTTTTGTAGGTTTTGTTCAAAAGGTGTTTGAATGTGTTCAAAGGTGTTTTGAAGGTGATGTTGAAAGGGTGTTTTGATTGAATTCTGCGGGTGATTTTAGTGTATTCAGTGGTGATAATTGGGAGTATCTCAAATTGTGTTTTTTGGAAGTGTTTCAGTGTATGATTGAGAAATGTTCTTCAAGGTGATTTGAGGTGTTCAAAGAGTGTTTTTGAAGGTGTTTCAAGGGGTGTGTTGAATGGTGTTGAAGGTGTTTTGATTGAATTCTCAGTGGTGTTTTTGTAGTAATCAGTGTGTGTAATTGGGTAGTACTCAAATAGTGTTTTGAAATGTTTCGTGGGTGTTGTGGGACTGTGGGTGTTGTTGTCGAACTAGAGATACCGAAAAAAGGTGTTATAAGGTGGGTTGTTGTTGGGAATTTTTCTGTTGAAATTAGCTAAACGAGGAAAAAATTGTGCAGGTTGTGGATGTTGTTGTTGTGACTTTCTGAATGTTTGACTGTGTCCCCTTATTAACTTTAATGAACTAAAAGGGTTAAAAACGAGAAAAATTGTGGGTATGATTGTGGGGTGTGTTGTTGTGCGTGTGTGTTATGTGTGTCATAGAGTTTTTTTTATTTTGTGAAAATCTTGGTTACAGTGATGACATTAGTTAAAACGAGTAATTTGTTGGTAATTGTGAGGGTAGTGTAGTTCGAATTAGAGTTACCGAAAAAAGATGATAATAAGTGGGTGAGTGATGAAATTAGTTTTTAAAACGATATTCAAAGGTGTTTTTCGATGGTGTTTAAGGTAGTTATGTGAGTATTCAATGATTATGAGAGTACTTTGGGGGGTGTTATCAAAAGTAAAGTGTTTGAGTTAGATTTTGTGACTTTTTTCGATGTATTGTGTTCCCCTTAAATAACTTTTAATGGACTAAAAGGGTATTGAAAACGAGAAAAATATAGCCTAGTCTGGAGACTGAGGGGATGAGTTGTATTTTAATGAAATGTGTAAGGCAGATAATTAGAGATGTCAAATCTTATTTGGAGTACTCCAAATAGTGTTTTGGAAATGTTCCATAAGGTGTTCTTGAGTGGTTCAAATGTGTTTTTGAGAGTGTTCAAGGGTGTTTTGCAAGGTGTTCAAGGGTGTTTTGAAGGTTCAAAAGGTGTTTTTGAGGTTATTTCAAAGGTGTTTTGAAGGTGTTCAGGATGTTTTGTGAGTATTCAAAGGTTGTTTTTATGAAGGGTGTATAAATGATTAAGAGAGTACTTTATGAAGGTGTTCAAATGATGTGAAGAGTACTTATGAAGGTGTTCTGAGGAGTATTCAGAGATGATTTGGGGGTGTTCGCATGATGTTTTTGGAGTATTTTCAGTGTGTTGTTTGGAAATGTATCAAAGGTATTTTTTGTTAGTATCAAATATTTATGAGAGTGTTTTGAGATGTTCAAAAGTAAAAGTGCGTATTTAACTAGTAATATGGGTAAATTTGTGGAGTATTGAATTTAACGAAAGTGGATGTAAGCGATTGTGGTGACTTTCTGATGTAGTGTGCCCACTTTTTAATGAATAAAAGGGTTAAAACGAGAAAAATGGGGGTTTTGTGTGAAAATTGTGAGGTGTTGGTTGGAGTGTGAGGGTTTGGGGAGGGTGGAGTTTGTAAAAGGGTAGGACAAGATTCAATACCTGGTGTGCGCGTGACGTTCATGCTTATGTTCCCTTATTATCTTGAATGAACTAAAATGGACCGACCTGATTCAACTGTGTGCGCGTGACGTCACTGGACCGCGAGTGTGTTAAAACGCTTTTTTTTAGTGTTCATTTAACTTTTAATGAGAGGAAACTTTTAGGTTTTCATTTTAACATTAATGAGAGGAAACTTTTAGATGTCATTTTAACTAATAAGGGATGGATGTTTTAGGACCTGTAGTGTAAGCATGCCCCCATAGGAGGAGTCTATTTTGATATGCTTACCCCCAGAGGGGGGAATTCCAAAAAACTTTGATCCGAGGAATTTCGAAAACCCCATAGGAGGGATCCAAAAATACTTAGGTATTTATCGAGAAAAATTTGAGGTTGGGGGGGTGGGGTGAAAGTGGAGGGAGGTATCCAAAGAAAATTTGATCCAAAGGTGATCATAAGAATATTCAAAAAACTAACCCATAGGGGGAGGGGGGAATCCAAAAACTTGTAGATTATCGAGAAATTTTGGGAATGTGGGGGGTGGATAGGAGGAGGGGGGAACCATAAAAAATTTGATCTGAGGAGTTGGAGTCATGGTATTGTCGAGAAAATTTGGGAAAGCGTTGAAAGTGGGAGGGGTAATCCAAATTTTTGGGTTGGGGGAGTTGATGAAAGTGGGAGGGGGATCCGTAAGGAGATGGAGGAATTTTCGAAAACCCCATAGGGGGGATCCAAAAAACTTTGATCCGAGGAGATGGAGTCATGGTATTGGTCGAGAAAAATATTGGGGCTGAAAGGAGGATACGGTACCCAAATAAAAACCTTGATCCAAGGGAGATGGAGAATTTGATTTCGAGAAATTGTTTGGGTGATGGGGGATGAAAGGAGGGGTACTCTGTAATTTGATATACTGAGGGAGATGGAGAATGGAGAATTCGAAAAACCCCATAGTGGGGGAATCCAAAAACCTTGATTCGAGGGATGGAGTATGGTATAATTGTCGAGAAATTTTTTTGGGGTTGGGGGGGTGAAAGTGGGAGTGGGGGGATCCAGAAAGTGGAGACTTTGATATTTGAGAACCCCGATATTCGGGGGAGTATCCAAAACTTGTATTATCGAGAAAATTTGGGGATGGGGGGGGTGAAAGGAGGGTTACCCAAAAACTTGGATTCCGAGGAATTGGAGAATTCGAAAAAACTTGATCCGAGGAGATGGAGACTTTCAAGAACCCCCATAGGGCGGAATCCAAAAACTTGTGTAAATATCGAGATAATTTTGGGGTGGGGGGTGAAAAGTGAGAGGGGGAACCTTAAAAACTTGATACCGGACGGAGATGGAGAGCCAAAAGAAAATGAAGATTTCATAAAAATAAAAATTCGAAAAAAATCGGAAAAAATTCGAGGCGCGGGGTGGCGATCCTGACGTACGCTGCAGATAGGCGCAGCAGAAGGCGGAAGGGGCGCGGGCGGGCGCGCTGGGGTGGGGTCGGGGCGCGCGGGGCGCGAGCGGCGGCGCGGGCCGGGGTTGGCGCGGTGTGCGGCGGGCGCGCGGGGGCGGCGGGCGCGGGCGCGCTGGTGCTTACGTGCGCGGTATGGCCGCGGCGCGACGGCGGGGTCGCAAGGCGGGTGGTGCGTGGGGTGTGGGGGTATTGGTTGGGGGTCTAAGGGTGCCAGGTAGTCTGAGGGCGAGGTCATGGTCAAAACCGCCAAAGTTAAGACACCTAGGTGTGGAAAAAAGGTGACCCTTCCAGTGCTGGTTCCTAGCCCGGATAAAACCGCTCAGGGAAAGGGCCCCAAAACCCGGGGAAGAACCTCCCAGTGGGGCCCTTTTCCGGAGGGACCCCCCCTGTAGAAGGCCCAAACCGGAAGAGCCCCCCCTGTAGAAAACTACACCTTATTATATAAATTATATATATATATATATAATATATATAATATATATATATAATATATATATAGGGTAGGGGAAGTGGAATATTCAAAGGGCTTCGGAAAAATCCAAATATTCTTCCTTGAACCCTTTTTTATCCACTTCCCCGGGGGCTTGGGCCCAAATTTCACCAAGGGGGGACCCCATCCTTATATTATATTATATTATTATATTTATATATATATATAGTATAAAATTTTTTCAGGTATGTGGTGGTTCGTTTTAGCTTTTTCCCCAAACCCCACCCTCTCTAGATACCTTACAGTTTACCTTCTGCGGGAGGCAGCTAACCGCCAAGGTTCCTAGTTACTCTGGGGAAAACGACAACAGATGTAAAAAAAAAAAAAAAAACTTCATGCATTCCACTACACAAGTTTAAAACTTGTCTTGTTTTTCGATTGTGAATCTAAGAAGCTCCCCACTGAGCCACGATTCATCTCTTTACAATGCATAATAAAGAGCACACGACACCTTTTTGAAACACTTAAGCAAATCAACATTTAAAAAAAAACTGAAAGAAAATGCAAGAACTAATAAACGATCACTTCACTAGCACCATGGTTAAAACTTGTACACACGTCACATTCACTAGCCCATGGTTCATAATTTAGTACACACGATCCATTCACTAGCACCTGTTTCATAACTTATACACACGTCACATTCACTAGCACCTGGTTCAAAATTTTAGTACACACGACACATTCCTGCACCATGGTTCAAATTAGTACATTACGATCACATTCGTGATCATGGTTCATACTTAGTATACAAGTCACTTCACTAGCACTATGTTTCATAATTATTACAAATTTTCCCCTTCACAAGCATATGGATCGAAAAACAAATAATCAATTACACCAAACAAGCCTGGAATTCGTGGGGAACCTTTCAGTATTTTTAAAGTTACTTAATTAACACGACTTTTAAATATTCATAGAAAACGGTTTTCGTGTTTGTATTTGGGAAGATGGTCACTATGAAACCTTTTTTTGAAACGAGACAGACCCTTTGCTTCCCAATACCTTTCCGAACAACCGACATAAAAGTGGGAAACGTTGCTTTAATCAATAATAGCAGCTGCGGTATGAACCCCACTTGATGAGCAAATTTAATTAATGAGTTTTAAATGGCTTCACAGGTTATTTTTTACAAAGGTGTTTTAATGTTAAAAACTGATGAGAAAAACATATTTTATCTGTACTTCTTTTGGGACATTTGATTTTCCCGCAGAGATGCTAAAAAAAACATGAATTCAAACAGTAATTGTACAGAAGGCCTCTTAAATGCTGCAGAAACACTTATTAGGGAAAACCCCTACAAACGTTGTAGCATTACGTATTGGAACAAAAAACTTCTCTACAAATTGTTGGAGCATCGTAGAAGTTCTACACAAAAACCCCTGAAACATCACAAAAATGGAGAATCATCTACAAAACTTAGCGCATCACAGTAATGGAGCAGAATTTCTCTGCAAACTGTAGCACCATCAAGTAATGGAGCAAAAGTTCTATACAAAGGAAAGCATCACAGTAAGGGAGAGAAGTTCTCTGCAACTGTAGCAACACACAGTAATGAGCAAAGTCCTCTGCAAACTGTGGAAGCACACGACATAAATATGGAGAAATACGGGGTGGGTTGTCACAAGGGCGCTCCGCAAGTCAGTGTAATCCCCCGGGGGGGTTTCTCACAGTTTAAAATTAACGATTTAGATCAGTGCAAATTTACGAGTATACTGTAAACATTTTTAAGATACATTTCTTTTTGGGATAAATTAAAAATATAAAAAATTTGGGGTTGGGGTAATGTTTAGTCAGCATAAAAATAGTTCGTTGAGGGAAATTTTTGGTCGTAACCCTAGAAAAAAAAAGAAAAAACCAAGGTAAACATCCGTCATCGTGTGATGGAAAAATGGTTTTAGGATCCCTGTAATTTTTGGTCCCCAGCCCCCAGCATATCTAAAAAGGAAAAAAATGACTTAAGAAAAAAACTTATACACAAAAAACCCTCCCTGCCTACCCGAGTCTCTTTCTTCCTTTTCTCTTTTGTCTCTTTCCCCCTTGTCTCCCCCTTCGTGTTTTTTTTTCCCTCTCGCATGTTTCTTTCCCTGCCCCCATATCTTGTCTACCCAAGTTTTCGATTTTTCCCCTTTCCCCTGATCTTGTCTCCCTCCCCTTTCCCTCTTTTCTCTCTGTTTTCCCCCTCTTGTCTCCCGCTTTTCCCCTTTTTTTCTCTCTCTTCTCTCTCTCTCTCTCTCTCTCTCTCTCTCTCTCTCTCTCTCTCTCTGTCTCTCTCTGTCTCTCTTTCTCGTCTCTCTCTATCTCTCTCTTTTTCGCTGTCTCTGTCTCTCTCTCTCTCTCTCTCTCTCTTTTCCCCTCTCCCCTCTCTCTCTCTGTCTCTCTCTGTTTCGCTGTCTCTGCTGCTGTCTGTCTCTCCTTCTCTCTCTCTCTCTCTCTCTCTCGTTCCTCCCCTCCCCTTCCCTCTCTCTTTTGTCTCTCCGCTTTCCATCATCCAGCATATAATAAAAACTTTTAGAGAGGAAGTCTACATTTTATCGCCCAGAAAACCTGGCAAAAAAAACAAGATTTTGGTGGGGTGAGTGTTAGGGATGTGGGTATTGAAGTGTGGGGTTATGGGTTGTGGGGTGTTGCTGTTGCTGTGGGGGGTGATGGGTTGTAGGGTGTTGCGATGTTGCTGTTGGGGTTAGGGGTTGTGGGTGTTGCGGTGTTGCTGTTGGGGTGATGGGTTGTGGGGGTGTTGCGGTATTGGGTGATGGGTTGTAGGTTTGGGGGTGTTGCAGTGTGGGTGATGAGTTATAGGGTGTTGGGGGTTTGCGGTTTTGGGGTGCTGGGGTTGTGGGGTGTTGAGGTGTGGGTCCTAAATGTATTAGTTTGTGCACTGTGTTAGGTTAAGTGTGTTCGGTCGCGTTGAATATGTATTGACTGTGTCGAGAAAGAGTCAAAAAAATGGGGTTTAAAATGATGTGTTTTTGAGTGTTGTTAGTGCGTGGTTGGGTGAAGAGTTGAGTGTTTGTTGTGGACCAAGTGTATACAGGACCACGATAGGTATAATGGATTTGTACCTACAATTTTTTTTTTAGGTGGTCGAAATACAGCTCCTGGTCCGCTTTTTAACCATTTAAATGGTTGAAATTACCGATACCTGGTCTTTTTGGTCCTTTCTTTCCTACTCTAGAAAAATCTTTAAGATTTCATTCCTGCTCCTTTCTCATCCTGTCATTTCCCAACTTAACAGCATTTTTTAAATTCCAAAACACATTGGACAGCATTAAATCTGAGAAATTTTTCTTACGGGCGTATTTCGTGATTCTTTTTTATGATTTAGAGCATTTTGCAACATTGGGGTCTTTTCTGGGGAACTTTCGCCCACGTGGGAGGCTTCATCAGTCAAAAAACAGAGAAAAACCCATTATATGCACGGAATGGGCAAGCAAAATGTAATCGTCCCTCAACCTTGGTGGAATAGTTTGAGATGGTCACCTCTCAGCCTGAAGAAGATTTAGCTCCATGGTCTGCAACTACCTGTCAGACACAGCAAAAACAACGTGATGTTTTTACAAATGGAGAAGAGACCCTCTGTTCACCAAAATACAATGCTAAAAGTTTTTGGCAAAAAATATATCAGGGAAGGAGGAGGTGTTACCCTGGTTGACACTGATGGCCCTTCCCACTTGACGAGGTTACTAATCCTCGTCTAGTCAAGTTGATGACATCAAAATAAAGAAAAAGAAGAGGCCCTTTACTTGACGTAAAAAATTACTTTAGTGGGACTGCTGGGTAAAATTAACTTAGTGTATTTTCTATAATTTCGGTGAAAAATTAAAATTTTTAAAAATTTTGGGGCTTAAAAAATATTTTGAATTTCTCTATAAAATCACCTTTGTATTTTGTTTTTATTTGTTCCTTTTGTTTTTAGTGGGGTTTTTTTTTCACTCTTTTTTTTTTTTACCTTCTGATGACTAATCTTTTATTTATTTGTTGTCTCTATATCCCCGGGCCTTTTCTCTTAAGAGGACATTGACTCAGTTCGTTTAGTTTTAACTCGTAGTTCAAACCCTTTTAGTTTCTCCTGAACAGATTTTTCAGGGGTGAACTCCCTGCTAATGCTTATTTTCTGTAAAAACTTGACGTAAAAATGTAGGCGTTTTGGAGTTTTTTTTTTTTTTTTTTTTTTTTGTTTTTGTTTTTGGTTGGGTATCTGAAGACCAAGTCTTTTAGATTCTTAACAGATACCCGCATTGAAGAGAGGAGCTTACACGACGTTTCGGTTCGACTTGGGCCATTTACAAAAATCGCACAATGTGACTTTTTTAAAAGGCCCAAATCAGACCAAAAGTCGTCGTAAGCTCCCCTTTTCATGTGCGGGGGATTTGTGTGTCTTCCCGTCACGGTATTTTGCCTTTTTTTTTTATTTTAGATTCTTTGCCGGCGTGCCTTTTTTTTTGCCTTTATCTAAAAAACTTTGCAACTTGGCAACCGTGTTCCCATTTTTCCAATCAAACATGCTATTTTCATTCGATAATGTTACTTGTGATAAATATCTTTAAAATTTTTAAGCTTATTTACTCTCTAGGTTAGTGAATTCATGTAATTGTATTTTTATTAATGTTATAATTGTTTTTAAATAATTAACAATTTTTCAATGTTTAATAAAAAAAATGTGAATAAAAATGTCAGCGAAATCGGTCGTAGATACATAAAATATTTGTAGATGAATGGTTCGAGAACCGACATTTGATAAATTTGACACATTGCAACTCTTTTGGGTATCTTTTTGCGGAAACGTTTCGCCCAAGTGGGTTCATCATCCATAATGGGAAAATGAAGAAAAGGAGGGAAAAGAGGTAATAGTCCTCAACCTTGAGTCGATTGCTATCCCTCAATCTTGAGTAGAATACGGCAGTGACGGAGAAGCAGCTTATAAATCCCTATGGCAGGAGGGTGCAGCAGTCATTTTGGTGGGGAATGCGTAATGACTGGGATTGATCAGAGCCTGTAATAGGGCCAGGTGAGATGTAGTTTTGAAATAGAGAGCGGCTTGGTTTGCTAGAATGTCTGGTTTGCCTTGGCCCGTGTGGTTGTAGAAGGTGTTGAAGCCCTGGGCCGAGATGAATTAGGTGTTTATGATTTGTGAAGTTGAGTAATTGGTGACCAAGTTGGGTTTGGGTTTACTGGTGTGATGAAAGGCGGTGTGTTTGGCATTCTGTCAGCTAGTAGGTATGTTGTGTGTTGGTGTAGTTGAAGACTAAGGAAAGGTCGGTATGTTGAGAATAGTGTTTGGGCGAGCTAGGTGGTGAAAAAGATAAAGGGGCCCAAGGTGGGTGTTTTATTCTGACTGCAAGACAGTTTTGGGTGAATAAAAGGATTGGGAGAAATTCGTGTTTTATGTTGGATTTGACAAGGATGGCAACCCCATCGTGGGGATCATAGGGGGACTGTAGTGCAGTATAACCATAATGGCGGATACGTTGGGGGCTTTGAGGCAGGTACTGTTTAGCAAAACAATATCTGGCCTCTCTGCTTCAAGGAGCTCGGCCAGTAGGTGTCTAATTGTATAGTAAAAACGTACGTTGAACTGAATCACTTTAAACATGATTTAATGGTTTCGTCAAAGCAAAGTTAATGTCGGGGAGGAGTTTGCATTAAAGCCCATGATAGTGGTGCCTTTGGGTGGATGTGTGTTTGTAGGTGTTATGGACCCGTTTCCTGGAGGAGAAGGAAGAGATGGACCCTGTTTTTATGTTTTTTGGTCTGTCTGTCAGAAGTTGGGGCAGGTTTAGGTTTGAGTGGATTTTGTCGGAGGAGGTGGAGTTGGACCTGGATGAAGTTTGGTTGTGGTGGAGGAGTGGGCGAAGGTAGATGCAGAGGAAGTGGAAGCTTTGGTAGGGGATGAGGAAGTGGAAACTATGGTAAGGATGAGAAGTGAAGCTTTGGTTGGGGATGAGAAAGTGGGTAAGGAGGGGGGGGAGGGGGGGTCGTAACAGCAGCAGTAAAAGGTGTTGGTGGGAGGGGTAGGGGAGGAGGAGAGCTGGTGGGTGTAGGAAGTGGGGGGGTGGGAGGGAGGAGGAGGTAGAGGTTGTAGGGGGCTATTACAAAAAAGTAATTTTTAAAAAGAAGATGTTAAGATTTACTTCTTTTGTAATAAAGAGTTCGGGATACATAAATACATATAAACGACTTGTTTGGTAGCTGTAGAGCGGGTAGTTAAATGATATACTTCTTCGGAGGCTTCTTAGTTTATTGTTAAGTAGTGGTGGGTTACACAGGCTTGTGTGTTTGTGCCCATGGCCCGGGCAGGGACATGCCACGAGAGAGAGCTGGGAGTACTTGTGTCTTGATGCCAGGCCGCTGTGTGAGTGAGAGCGAGGCAAGTCTGGCATACTGAAGTGGCAAGGCCTATAGATGGCAGCACCAGCATAGCGCGAAATATGAACTAAGCTGGCAGACAGCATGGGCTGTCTGTGCAGACAGTACAGGCTGTCTACATACGCTCGGCCACCTACCGCGCGTCGTCCCGACGCGACAATACTGGTAGTAAAAGAAACTCGGTCTCTCTCTCGTAGGAACAGGGCACAGAACACAAAATAAAAAACATATATATACATATGGACATGGAAAAAAAAACTTCCTACAGGGAGGGAAAAAAAAACATGTGGGTGTGCTAAACATCGTGCAAAGGAATGAGCGTCGAAGGGCATCACTGCACGCCTTCCTGCGTCTGGTAGATACGCAACACGGAGACACGCTGCGGGCTGAGCTGTGACGTAACAGGGTACGGTCTCCTCTGGAACGGTGAAGCGGGACATCGTAGAAGTCGCTGCAGGTTTCACTCAACCTGGGGAAACGACATGCTGGTGCCCCGAGTGAGGCGTCGACAAAACTCGGCAACTGGGCAGGATTTTCTGGCAAGCGACTCAGGAACTTCTCGACTGGTAAATGTCGCTGGGCTGTCACTGGCCGGCGAGCGTGGAGCGAGTTGTGGAGCGAGTCGTGGCAGAGACGATGGGCGAAACATCTAGGAGTCGTAAAACTCATACACCAGACTGCAGTGAGAGAGCTAGCAGTCAAAGTGACATCTTCTTTGTGCAGGCTGCTCACTGAAGCTGTGACACGAGGCGGGACACAGCGCCTGCCGACAGGCCTGGCTGCGGCTTGACGAGTATCATCTCTCGACAGTTGAGTTATAGCAGAGGGTAGTCTAAGCGTCCCAGACTTTTTTCTCTACATAAAACTGCACTCTGAAGGTCTGGAGGTGAAGTGAAACAAATCTCGATGGGAATCGTAGCAGGTCGATTCTACAGAACATCACGAGCGACGAGCATAAAACTTTCTGTACAAGGCTGGCCGACCTCAGGGCTGATAATCAGCAGTCAAACACACTGGTCACGGGTGACTTAGTGGTACAACTCAAGGGGTCTGACCACAGACCTCACGGACACACGGAAAACTTACAAACACACCGCTGTACATACGGTACAACATGGCTTGAACTAGCAAAAGATGCTTTTCTGTGCATAAAACTGATTAAGACATATTTAAAATGTGAGAACACTGACTGAGGGGAATTTAAAATTAACACACGACATATATCTTCTCTCAATGTTCTCGACAATACTGAAATAATTACAGAAAACTCGATGTGACATCATGTCAGGCGTGATGTCGCAAGGTGACGTCAGCAGCAGTGACGTCAACAAACATCTCGAGGTGACGTCAGGCAGACATCGTGAGGTGACGTCAGGCAGACATCGCGAGGTGACGTCAGCAGACATCGTGACGTCATGAAGTCGGGCAGCATCGTGGTGGCGTCGATGTGATGCGGGCAGCAGACACAGCATGAGGCCTGGGACATCTGGTAACTCACGTGGCTTTGTAGGTCTACGTGACATCGCCCACACCCACGTGACATCGTGATTCACGTAGCTTCGAGTGGCCTCGGGCACTCGGATACACAGCACTGGCAATGAATTCACACGAGAAACAGCAGAAAACACAGCAGAGGGAGTGGGCAGTGTATGGTAGTGTGGTGGCGAGGAGCGTGCGTGAGTGTATGGCAGGGCGGGCATGGGCAAGGTGAGGAACAGCCACTTCCTCCCTCTCCCCCCCCACCCACAAATACATAGCGAACTCCACTGGACGCAAAAAATCACCCCAAAACTCACCTCTGGCTTGCTGAAACAGCTGTGCTGAGCTGAACAACAACAGCAACATACAAGTGACGCTGAACACGTGACTTGAGAAACAGCATGGGACACTGTAGCGTGGAGTCACTGGGACGCCACTTACAATTCTCGGAGAATTTCGGCAAATTTCGGTTGGATCCTGCTTGTACCTGTGTCTGGATGCTCAAACGTGCAGACACGACATAGGATAAAATCGTTGAGAGACGGATGCTTTTGTTTTGGGTGATGAAGTGAAGATGACTTCATAAACCCCTTCCTCCTTCTCTCCAGGCAAACACAACTGCTGCAAGCACCGCTGTCACCATTTATAATGGGCTTGTTTGGTAAGCTGTAGAGCGGGTAGTTAAATGATATACTTCTTCGGAGGCTTCTTAGTTTATTGTTAAGTAGTGTGGGTTACACGGGTTGTGTGTTTGTGCCATGGCCCGGGCGGGACATGCCACGAGAGAGGCTGGGAGTAAATTGTGTCTTGATGCAGGCGCTGGTGAGTGAAGCGAGGCAGTCTGGCATACTGAATGGCAAGGCCCATAGTTGGCAGCACCAGCATAGCGCGAAATATGAACTAAGTGGCAGACCAGCATGGGCTGTCTGTGGGAGACAGTCATTTGT